>PNEQ01100545.1:0-44794 GCA_003012365.1 Medauroidea extradentata | reverse complement strand
TGGTTCATTTACTTGTTCACATTATTGATCTCTTAATTACTACATATATATTACACTGTAACAACTAGCAAAGCCATTGGCTGGACCCCTCCCCTCGTGACCAGCTAGGGAGGTGGTTCGAGCGGGGGTGGGGTGAGGCCCCAAGACACACTATGCACCTGCTCGTCTCTCCCTCGTCTTCACAAGGACAAAATATATATAATTTCTTATTTTTAACATAAAACTTGGCGTAGTAATGGCATTTCGATGAGAACTATTGCAATGTGATCGTGATACAATGACGAGGAGAATGAATGGTTGCAAGACATAGTTATTATTGCACATTAATTTATGATGGTTGACACTTATTACTATTGAATATACTAAATCGGGGTGGCGACCATATGGGCCTGTCACACTTGCATTTGGATTAATGTTTTCACGATTTCGATAGAGTTCAACATTTCTTAAATTCAAAAACGCAGCCATGCTTAGCGAAGTAAGGAATAACAAGCCTGGGTTTAGCCGACCTCGCCAAATTACAAGTATTTACTTGCCTTACAAGTATTTACTTTTCTTTATTCACACTGATAACAGCATTTTCTGAGGCTTTACTTCCTCGGCGAGTGTTTACTTACAAGTAGAAGTAAACACTCTGGCTTTTTCACATGAATTCGAGTAAAGAGTATACTAGTACAAGTAAACGCGTTTGCTTGTTTTTATTCACTCGGGCCATGGTGTTAGCGAGTCGATTATTTATCACCGACTTCCGAATGATGTGTATAAGAATGAACGGACTGTCAAATCCCCAATCATAAATATTTTTCCCCCATGTTCACTTCAAAAGATCTCAAGCCCTGCTTATAAAACCGCATGTTTTCATTGGGTTATGTTTCATTTACTCTTAATAACTAAGTTATGTTGCATAGCTGGAATTGTTTATAACTATTAAAGAAGCAAATTAACCTTTACATTAGCTTACTTTCAAAGGTTTGGAATCGTTTGGAGAGCATCTATAAAATAAAACATATTTCCCCCAACGGCAAAATTATTGTTTTATTTTTAAGTAGTACCCATATAACTGTACTTGCTAATGCATGTAAGTCATCAGTAGCATTTCTGCTGCACTAATACTGTAAAACATAACTTTGTCATTTTACACATACCAATATGATAGCACAATCTGCGAACTAAGTTAAAGAATTTCATTCCTGCAAGTATAATCAATGAAAAATATACTTAAACTACGTAAAATTAATACATATGTCACTACTAATTATGTATGGTCAAAGATTCAAGTTACAATTACTATGTAGCAGAAACTGTACCTTGTTTTTTTTTTCTAAATTGTATTTACAATATGAATGTAATTCATTATTGCAGCAATTAAATTACGAACACCCACGTTATTGTAAAATGCAAGCTATCTGCATGTGTTTATATGTATTCACATGTAAATCTACACATACGTGTATGTGTTGACATAATTTTACAAAGCTTCCCGATCTGTACAAATGCCTCTGGTCAGCTCACATCATTACTGCACGGTTTTAACTATTTCAGTAACTAATATTTCTTTGTGCCTTTATCACACAAATTTAATAGAATTCTATAGGTTACAATTCTAATCTTTTATCACATGCGTACAAACTAATATTTTTTTTATCCGAAGGTGTTACATTTCTTAAAACTGTCTTAGGATACAATCATGCCAATATGCGAAGCATGAAACATATCTAACTTTAAAACTATTGGTATTGATAGGCCTTATATATTTATAAGCATACACGTTAAACGCGTATTTCGAGCAGTTATATACTCATTATCGCTAAATTGCCTTCTAAGGTCGTAGCTATTTTTTAAAATTATTCACATCGATACTATTTATTGGATTGGTAATATACACTAATATTGTAAAGTTGTTGTTAGGAATATGCACAGTTTAACGATGTAAATATTTACACAAAGGGATGGCTCAAACTCACACAGTTATTGAGTTCGGTACGAACATAACTCTGCTATACATTCACGTATTGTAAAAAATTTTGACTTTTTTTCTAGTTCAAACACAAATGTTGACATTTTTCTCAGAAAAGTAAATTGAAAACTTTTTTAATCAGTACATTTCCTAATGTAGTAAGTAAATATAGACTAGCGAGAATGTTTATAGAGAAAGGTGAATTTGTAAAATACACAAAGTGATAAGTTAAGGCCATGCCCGGTAGTTTTTTTCACGTTGGTGCAAAAAACTCAAAAAGTTTTCAACCAAATGGGTTGAAAAAAATTGAGAGCGTGTGAAGTCATACTATGCACAATTATACGTAGGCTTTAAAAAAAATGAGTCGTTTGCCAGTAAAAAAAAATATTTTGTGCCATTTTGGCTCATTTTTATGCTAAAATATGTGATACTTTGGGTGCAAGAATCTAAAAATCCATCGTATTCATTGCAACGGAAAAATTCAGATAGAAACTTTGATGTATTAGTGACAAAACAATGTAGCGATTTTGTGATAGGGATATTAGTTCATTTTGGAAAAATTATTTTCGAAATCACTGCAAAACTACCAGGCATGGCCTTAAGTAGAAGCTTCTTGAAATTTCGTATCTTTTTACAATTCAAATTTAAAATATGACTTGAAACCTTCACAGTGGTTTAAAAAAAAGGAAAACGTTTCATGTGTTTTGGCAGTGAACTGTTCTCTGTTTTGGTTAGTTAACAATATTAATGTAAAATAACAATTCCATTTTTATTGTCAAAGAAACAGAGTAAATTGCCAAAATATTTACATTAGAAAAATTAAAATTAATATTTTTATTTAAATTACAAAATTAAATTTAATGAAACTTAGCAAACACTTTTGAGAAAAATACTTTGGAAATGAATACAACAGCCATAAGTAAGTTACTTAAATTACAGCAATGTGATGCTTCTGTAGTTTCCCTTATCAAACTGTAAAATTCTCTCGTTTGCCTTCCTTCCACATTCCTACACCTTGCTAGTAAGTAAACATTCAGAATGAATCAGACAGGCCAATTCTCATTTTTTACCGTATTATATTGACCTTATGTAAGTTACTATGTATTATTTAGCCACCACAGGTTTAGTATAATTTCACAATGGTATTAAAGAATTGTTTCTAATTTTTCTGGCAGTTACAGAACCCTAGTTACTATGAACTATTCAAATTACTAGTAAAATCAGAGCTGTGTGCTACGCAAATAATCCCACCTAGTACCACTAACTTAGTATGAAACACATGAAAGTTACGTTTTTGCAACAATTTTATTGCTGAAGTAAAGTTGATTGTCTTTCTTTTATTACGGCAGCCACTAATATCGATTGCTAGAGAACTATAGTTGTACTGTTTTTGCGTTAATTATCTTACTAACTTAAGCATAAACGAGAGCAGATATGACAATTTGTTTGGCAGTTTTGTTTAAATATTATTTGGTTAGGTAGCTAATTCTTTTTCAAAACAAGGAATTATTCGGTTTCGAATAAAAAGTCAACTAAGCAAATTTCGTTAGCTAGCTTACATAAATAGCTAAAACCACAATGTATTTTCTGCCTTGGAAAAAACAGCCAACATGGAGAAGACAATTTTAAACTAAACTGCCATGTAGAAATTTGATATCTGCTCTCGTTTAGGCGTAAAAAGTAATAATAAATTCGCTGAAAAAGTAGAAACAAGGATACGTTGTCATGATTATTTTGGCCGTAAATATTTATATTCAGTTCAAACAAAGCTACGTAAAAAATCAGAAATTATACGATGTATATTTAAGGGGTATGGAAAGGTACGATGTCGAGCGGGTGACTGGGACACCCCATCGTCAATAAAATCTGAACTACTCATCAAATTTCGATGAGATTTTTTGCCGAGTAGATATTTTATCAGCTGACGTTTATGTATATAACATTATGAGGTAGTATGCTTTACTGTCGAGTAAAAAATTAAAAACGGTTTTTAGAAAAATAAGGGCTTGAAACCACAAAATCTACAAAAATGGGAAACTGTAATTTTTATAATTTTTAATACGATAATGTCTGGACCTCCATAATAACAGAATTTCAAAAATATTCGCGTTTTCATATGAAAATAATTTTAACATCCGTAAACCTACCGCGCAGAGATTTTCGGATAGTAAAATTATTTTCAAATTAAAACGCGAATATTTTTGAAATTCTGTTATCATAGAGGTCCAGACATTATCGTATTAAAAATTATAAAACTTACAGTTTCCCATTTTTGTAGATTTTGTGGTTTCAAGCCCTTATTTTTCTAAAAACAGTTTTTAATTTTTTACTCGAAAGTAAAGCATACTACCTCATAATGTTGTATTTATATATATATATATATATATATATATATATATATATATATATATATATATATATATATATATAAACGTCAGCTGATAAAATATCTACTCGGCAAACAATCTCATCGAAATTTGATGAGTAGTTCAGATTTTACTGACGATGGAGTGTCCCAGTCACCCGCTCGACATCGTACCTTTCCATACCCCTTATGCAGACTTCTGCGATGGTGGTTGAGCAAAGTTTCACTGCTGTCTACGTATGTAAGTAAATTTCATATGTTGCCGAGAAGTAGTATGTTAATGATATTCGTATTTTTTACGTAACCCTTACAATTTTAAATTGAAAACACAGAAAATAAACAAATGTTTTGTAATGTGGCGTTAACAGGGTGAATTTACCCCATAAAGCAATGTATGATTCTGTCCGTAGCTAGTAAGTTCCCATGCCATATTACACTATACAATGCTTTATACAATATGTGTGAAAACCAACAGCATTTTACCAATAATCTTTGTAGTAAGCTCATTTAAATGAAATTTGAGATTAATCTTTACATTTTAGGGTTATTACACTATTACAGTCCCACATTATAATGATTTTGTTAGGTACAAATGATACAAACTTTTTGAGCGGATAGGAATTGGACAATAATATTACGGTGTTATGCATCAGTAAAGTTTGTTTATAGCTTCAACTGACTTAACCTGGGTTGCGAAACTGGTAACTTTTCTATCACCATTCCCACATGAGCTTCTACTTCCTGTCCTAAATCTAAATTGCCATCTTCGCTAGCACTTAACTTAGACAGCGCATCTGCTATGATTAGTTGCTTCCCCAGAACAAACTTCAAAGTGAAATTATATTGCTGTAGCCTCAACCTTATGAGCTGCAGCCTTGGCGGACACTCATTTAACGATTTTATGAAAATTGCAACCAAAGGTAAGTGGTCAGTTTCTATGGTGAAATGTTATCCATAAAGGTATTGTTGCAATCTTTCAAAGCCGTATACTATCGCAAGTGCCTCTTTCTCTATTTGCGCATCGTTCTGTTCTGCTTGGTTGTGTGATTTATTCGCATTCACTACTGGCAAGTTATTTTGTAACAATACCGCACCCATGCTGTGACTGGATGCATCTACTGACGGTACAAATGGTTTTGTTTTATCCATAGAGGTAATATATAGTAGAGAGAGCATGACGTCATAAATGTGTGTCCAACATGGTCTCGAGAGCTTGGTGTCGTTTATTTATGTTTCATCGGCGTAAAAATGCAGTCTTGTTGTTTGAAACTCATGGCGTACCTTCCAGAATATATATTTAGTCATGTGGTGTCACCAAGATCTCGGTTCAAAATCTTATAGTAAGTATGTTGTTAATATTTACTTTTTACTTAAAACAGTTTGGTTAAGGAAAACAGTAACGTGGGCAAACATTGTTTACATTTGTCGTTCTGAAATTTCTACGCAATTATACTATGCGATAATATGATAGTATGTTCTCCTCAGTTAATATATTCATAAGGGACCAAAATAACCCAACATAGATGTGATTACTAAGCAATTATTATCTTGCCTCTCAATATTATTTCAAATCTCCCGCGCATATTTCACTAAAGTCACGTGACAATGCTGAACACACAATTTCGTACGCAGATGTATAGAGAATACTCCCTCTACCCTATATTTACTCTAAGGTTTTATCAAAATACTGCAACACAGGTTTGCTTACTAATCTTTGCTTTATTTTGTTTAAATGACTCTTAATGTTTCTCCGTCCACTGCCACTGTGCACCTTTTCTTGTCAGTTCTCTTAACGGATATCCTGTTACTGCCCCTAATGGTAGGAATTGTGAAACAAATGTAATCATTCCCAAGTGTTAACAGCTTCTTTTTGTTGGTTGGTCTGGGCATGTCTACAATAGATTTGACCTTTTCATCCTCCGGCCTTATTCCTTGTGGTCCCAAATTGTGACCCACATAACTAACCTCAATGACACTAAACCTACACTTTGAGTTGATAAACCTTACTCCATTTTCCCTTCCTTTTTGAAACACTACGGCTAATCTCTCATCATGTTCCTTCTGATCTTTTCCCCAAACAACATAGTCATCCATATACACTGCTACACCCGGTATTCCTTCGAAAATTGGTGAAAAACTGTTAATAAATACTTCTATGGATGAGCATAGTCCACGTGGCATTCTAGTGAAGATACATCTCCCAAAAATTATGCTAAATGTAGTTAATTTTTGACTCTGTACATAGGTAGTAAACTTATAATGGTACATCAATAATTTAGACTCACGAGTTCTGAGAACACTACTGCTTTATTGGCAATATTGGCATCTCCTACCTTCACATACTACCAATATTACGTACATAATTTACCTATTACACTTTACAGTTAACATAGAATTGTCACAAAAATTAAATCTTATTATACATTACTCGGATAAATACAAGGTTTAAAACTGTTTTCGACGGAAAAATAAACAACTATTACTTTATAACATTACTTAGTTCATGATTAGAACGGACTATTTCCGATTTATTTATAACCACTCTAATAACCAGCACACACGTGATATTTCTTACACTATTGTTTATTACACCAATGATGGGAACATTAATCAAACTATGTTCAAATTTGATTAAATTATGCACAATAATTGCTTAAAATATTTCAATGTAGGATTTAAAAGTAAAACTACCAAATAGTAAAATTATTTCTCCAATTGAACCAAAACAACAATGTAGGATATAATCACACTCACAAAAGAAAACCACATGGCATTAGTTAGTTTGAAATATCCGTAAACCGAAAACTTGACTTTGTGTATAGACGTCTGTCTCAGAAACCGGCTGACTTGTTTAGATGCATCATCGTTTATACTGACTTGTAAATCCATTTTTGCCAGCTTAAGTTGAAGTCGCCTTCTCTCATTAATGATGGTGTTGGAAACGTAGACAATGTATGACACACGTAAAATCGGCAAACACAGCACACAAATACTGAAAACACACTTGTTTTGTTGTACATGCAAGTACTGACGCATGTCGAGCAACGAAACAATTATCTCAGATATACGCAATGTCGCAGAAATCAAAGCGAATGATAAATGTAACAAAATTTCAAACCGAAATTGGTCGTTCATTGAGTAATGTACTTCACACAGATGATCATAAAGACGCATCAATCTCTGTAGTTTACATGATACCTGTCTTTCAGAACAGCTTCCCAAAACTACGGACATCTGGTCATTTAGAAAACGGAAATGTTGCAGCAAAATGTAAGAGAGTGTTGTGAATTCCAGTACCATGACCCAGTTTATTTCGTGATACAAGTAAAGTGTGAAGATGTTATGAAGCTGTTCATCACGGCCATTGCCAAAGAAGGTGAAATGAAGAGAGAAGAATGTTATTGTAACCAACATGAGGGCTACAACCTGACACAAAACTACATAGAAAGTTTTACGATACATAGCGCTTCTATTGTGAAGAAATCTCTCATCAATGTAGTGGAACTTTGTCAAGATATCTTGTACCCTCGTCCAGCGATAGAGCAGAGGCAGGGAAAAATGAATGATGCATCTGACGAAATAGAGCGTGACACGAAACACATAGTAAGAGCCTTCCAAGTGAATAATTGTATGTGACGACTTCAACTCTAGCATCTGCGACGTAGAGAAACCAATTGCTGTGACCAATAAGATGACAGAGTACACAAGCCACGCCCATGAAGTCTGGTAGTTGGTGTCCAGATGGTCGTTGTTCCACGTGACTGGAGCCACACCACATATCTTGGCCAAGTAGCACAGTGGACTGATGGCCGAGTGAAGAGAGTCCACGTGAGATAACATATTCATTGTTGACTGTACAGTCTTCAAGAATGGACCAGGATATCTATCTAGTCCACATCCAGAGTACCCTGCACTACTGTAGCATCACAACTGTCACTACTTCTCGAAGGTTCAGTAGAGGGAACCTGTTCACTGAATTCAGAGGACTGCCACACCGAAACTGAGTGAAACCTACTAACGCAATGCAGAGAAGAATACTGTCAGCTTTCTGACTTCAATCCAGCAGGCATAAACCTGCAACCATTCCGAGTGCGACATCAAGTCTGTATAATGCAGTGTCGGATATACAAAAACAATGTCTTCAGTGATATAGCCATACCAGTAATGACCTCAGACACCACAGTGTTGTTAGGAGCATGTATTCTGTTTACATAGGCTGGCTTCTAGCAGGTTGACAAGACTCCGAAAATCGATGATATAATTTCGTTAACAGCTTGTCCTGTGTCACTGTGGGACGGTGACAATTTTGATGGTAATCTTGGCGTACAAGTTAGACGTAAGCAATTACAATGAGTACCAACTATTGATCGAAACCCAAATTTTTTTTATCCTGAGAAACTCATTAATTTTAACAGCATTCCTTTCACATTTTATTACTTCTCCAAAATTTGCCTATTATGCTTATAATACCCATTAAATCCCATGTAAAATATCGTAAATTTGTGGTATGGTTTCGTTATGTGTGCAGGAATTCCCAGTTATTTGTTTTACAAACTGAAATAATAGTGCATACATAGAAATCGGCACCTGGCATTAAGACTCTTTTATGTATTCGTTTTCTTAGTCATTAAACAATAGTTTAAACATAGTTAAGAGAGTTTTACAAAATACGTAACTGGAAATATTGAATCACGATATTTTGTGTCACACACATAACACTACGTTGCAATTTCAAACATGTATTTGTCTTGTTGGGTAGAAGGTAACTGAAGAGTTAAATTCACAATCGATTCTTCCTAATCACATCATGATAACTGCGTGATTACTGTAGGTAAATACTTTCATGCGATACTTTTTTTACAGCAGAGGAGTGATTACTTTTCGAACCGTGCATTCTTTCACAGTTTCAGTATTGCTTTTTGGAGGGAGCCAAATGAAAAATAGTAAAGTTATTACTGTATGTATTCAAAGAAGTTTTTAAATTTACATCACGAATATGACTATATTTATCACTACCAAGACTGTTAGAAACTCAGGATTGCTACGACGTCACGTGTAACTCTAGAAGTATAACTGATTAAAACTAGGCAATGCATATAATATACCTCATCATTTTTGAATCTGTACTACAACGACGATATAAGTGATTACTACACCAACCAAAGAAAATAACGTGCTGTTGTTCATTTTGAAGCATCCATAAACAGAAAATTAAACTTTCTGGAGCGATTTTAGTCTTAGGAATCGGCAGACTTGTTTATACATGTCTTGGTAGATATATGTTAATTTGTAAATCCATTTTCGCCAGTTTAAGACGCAGAAGTTTTCTCTCTTCCGCGATGATATTACAAAAGTATATCAACAGTGCCAGTCGTATGACCAATGAAGAAAATAAATAAATGTTAGCTGGAATTGTGTTTCGAACGAATTAGTGATGGTATGTTGTATCCAGTAGCAAAACTAGTAGTCCTGATGTACGCACTATTATACTGGCCAGAGAAAATGACATCGTCAGCAGAATTTGAAATTGGAATTTGACGTTAGTTGAGTAAAATATTCTACACAAACGGTCTTACAAGGTCATCAACCTCTGCAGTTGACATTATACCTACGTGCACATGTTGTTCTCTAGAAGGATTCTCATTTGATTGTTCAAGTAACGGAATCTTTGAAGCAAAATAAATAACAGTGTTGTGAATTCTAGTGCCATGGCCCAACTAATTTCGTGGCTCAGATATACTGTGAACACATCACTTATTTTTGTATCTGAATCGTGACATAAAAGTACTTCATTCGCAATGCAGGAAGCCATGGGAGCAAAGATGACCAACGCTACCTGAGAGAAAACAACAAGAAATTTTTCCCGGTAGATAGAGCGTATCTCGGGCAGGAATCTCTCATCCACGTAGTGGATAGTTGAAAAGATGTCCCGCGTTCTATTCCAGCGATAGAAAGAGGAAAAAAAATTGTGAGTTTGTCATAGAATGTAATGCATTGCCAAAAATTAGCAACTCCTCTTCGCCCTGAATAATTTGATTTAATGTATAAATTTTAATTATTTGTAATACGCAGAACCCTATGGCTGCAGCCAATATGATGACAACGTACACAAGCCACGCCCATGAAGTTTTGTAGATAGTGTCAAGATGGTCGTTGTTCCATGTGACTGGAGCCACACCACATATCTTGGCCAAGTAGCACAGTGGGCTGATGGCCGAGTGAAGAGAGTACACGTGAGAGAACATCTTCATTGCTGATTGTATAATCATCAAGAATGGACCACACCGAGAGTACCAGCACTACGATGATATCTCAACCATCTCTTCTACTTGATGGTTCAGGTGAGAGATTCTAGTTGTGTGAATTCTGAAGACTATCACACCGAAACTGTGTGAGACCTACAGACGCAATGCGGAGAAGAATACTGCCAGTTCTCTGTCTCTGAACCAGCACACATACATTTGCAACACTTCCGAATGCAACAACTAGACTGTACAATGCAATGTCGGAGACATAAAAATAAAGCTTTCTGTGATTATATATATATATATATATATATATATATATATATATATATATATATATATATATATATATATATATATATATACGAATAACGACCTAAAAAACCACAATGCAGTTATAAGCATGTTTTACCTTTCTCATAGGAGGATGACGAGACTTCATAAATCGATGAAGAAATATCTTTAACAGATTGTCCTGCGTCGCTGTGGGGACTTGTAACGATTTTGATAGCGATCTTGACGTACAAGTTCGGTTGATGCAATTACAATTACTACATTAAATTATTGATCAAAATTGAAATACTTTTGTTGGTGATTTATCCTAAGAAAGCATGCGTTTTAGTAAACTTATTTTCACATTCCAATAAATTCTTCAGCACATTGGATTATGTGCCTGGAATATTTAGATTCCATGTAAAATATAGCATATTTGTGTAGTTTTTTTTTTTTCGTTTTATATAAAAGCATAAACGACCCTTCATTCTTGTGTGTTAAGTCTCAGAATTTTTTTTTGCAAACGGAATTAATAGTGCTTGCATAAAAATAAGAACAAGATAATAAAACTGTTTCATTTATTCGTTTTCATAATCTTCAAAAAAATTCATATTTATTTTATTGAGACGTTGTACGTAATATATAGCTCGAAATAAAGAATCGCGAATTCCTGTCTTACACACATAACTATATGATACCATCTCGATAATTCCTTCATTTTGCTGGGTAGAAGGTATCTGGAGTGTTATATTCACAACCTATAGTTATAAAGTACATCATGATAACTGCACGAGTACTGGAGGTAAATCCCTTCATGCAGTGCTGTCTTTACAGCAGATTTGTGAAAAAATTTATAAGAATATATACGTTCACAGTTTCATAATTGTTTCCTGGAGGGTGACAAATGAAAAATAACGAAGCTGCAACTAGATCTCTGTGACATAACAAGGAAGTCAATTGACATGACGAATATGACCATATTTATCAATAACTTGCCTTTTAGAAACTCAGGAAAGCTACGAAATCAAGTGGTAGTTTCATAATATTACTTGATTAAAAACTAGGCATTACCAAATCAATTAAAGCACTCATCATTTTTGAAACTGTACTATAACGACGATATATGTGATTACTACACTAACCAAAGAAAACAACGTGCTGTTGTTTATTCTGAAGCATCCATAAACTGAAAATGAAACTTTTTGGACTGATGTTAGCCTTAAGAATCGGCAGACTTGTTTATATGTGTCTTGGTATAAGCTAACTTGTAAATTCATTTTTGCCAACTTAAGACGCAGACGTTTTCTCTCTTCTGCGATGGCATTGCAAACGTATATAACCAATGACAGTCGTAAGGTTAATGAGCAAAAGAAATAAATGTTAACTGGAACTATGTTTCGAACAAAACTGGGACGATATGGTTTATCCTGTAGCAGAACTACTAGTCCAGATGTACGTACTATTATACTGGCCAGAGAAAATGACATCATCAGCAGAACTTGAAACTGGAATTTATCGTTAATTGAGTAAAATATTTCACACAAATTGTCGTACAAGCTCATTAAACTCTGTATTTTACACGATACCTGCATGCTCAAGTTGTTCTCTATAATAATTTTCATTTGATTGTTCAAGTGACGGAATCTTTGAAGCAGGATATACAACAGTGTTGTGAATTCTAATGTCATAACCCAGCTAATTTCGTGGCTCAGATATACTGTGAATACATCACTTATTTCAGCATATGAATCTTGACACAAAAATACTTCTTTCGCAACGCAGAGAGCCATGGGAACTACGATGACCAGAGCTACCTGAGACAATACAACAAGAAATGTTTCCCGGTACAGCGTGCGTATCTCATGAAGGAATCTCTCATCTACGTAATGAATCATCCTCAAGATATCCCGTGTTCTGTTCCAGCGGTAGAAAAGAGGCAAGAAAAAAATTGTGACTTTCATAATATTATGTAGTGCAAAGCCAAAAATTAGCAATTCCCCGTCGCCTTGAATTACTGGATACAGTGAATAAATCTTCAGCATTTGTTGGAAACAGAGCCACATGGCTGTGGCCAATAAGATGACGGAGTACACAAGCCACGCCCATGAGGTCTGGTAGTTGGTGTCCATATGGTCGTTGTTCCACGTGACTGGAGCCACACCATATATCTTGGCTAAGTAGCAGAGTGGACTGATGGCCGAGTGAAGAGAGTTCACGTGAGAGAACATATTCATTGTGTCTTTTACTGTCTCCAAGAGTGCCACAGAGTATTTTTACTTTTAACTGACTTCTACGAGGTACACTTATGACGCTCGCAATTCAACTAAGCCTCTTTCAGAATTGACCGTACAACTAGGTCTTGCTAACTCTGAGGACACTATGAGATACAGCCACACAATAAAGACAGCATGGGTTGTTGTCATGTTTCACTCCTTAGACTTGTGTCATATCTCAGCCTTTGTTGCTGATACGCTGGGTCGAGGGCACAATAGACACATCAACCGTAAATTCCTTGCATTACAATAGCAAGAAGGCAAGCCCAAATGTTGATTGACGTCTGATAATCGCAAACACAGGACTCGAGTTGCTGTCATGGCCATGATAATCGATAAATTAATTTCGTTAATAGCTCGGTTTCTTCCACTGAATAGTTTAACTACGTGGTGCGGACCTAGATTTTTTGTGAGGGGCTGTGATACTTACTACACGCACATTCATTAATAAATTAAAAATATCAAACTCTGTTTGAAAAATTTTTCTAAACGTTTGGCTGTAGAAGTATCGCCTCTCTGACTGCAGAGAGATTAGTCATAATCTACGAACTAACTACCTGTACTTTACTACTGTAGTGTTTTTTTTTGCAGTCGCAAATAAAATATTTGTAAATAAGTTTTATACTTTGTGGATTACTTTAGTATACATAATCAAATCATTCAGGACAATCATTGATAGATGCACCACTCGCAGATACAATTCATAGTTTTCTTTTTAATTTACATAGTCAAAATTGTATTTACATAGAATTGAGTCATTCCTTATTACATTTTGTGTATAAAAAGTATTTATTTACAATAGACACATACATTTTTTAATCTTTTGGGTTTGAAAGCGAAATATTATTAAACTTTATTAAATAATTAATTGTATTTTGGATAATTAATGTTTTAAGAATACATTTCATAAGTTTTACTCGTTTAAAATTAACTTATAATGTTTCTATTTATTTAGGATTATTAGCCCACTCCGAGTTGGACAAATCTATACGTTTTTAAACTATTTAATTATGTTCCGTTATTTACTCATATTTAAGTATAAATTACAATATTTATAACAAATAAATTTTTAAGATCATAAAAACACCTACAAATAAAGTTAATTTTATGATTTTTGAAATTAGGGGCAAGATACAAAGTCTAAAACAATATACACATTTACAAAATGTACTCTAGCTCATAAAATGGCATGGGGAGTGATGTTATTATGATAGGAAGTTATGGATGTTGCAGAGTGGCACACTGAATGTACCAGAAAGGTTTCAGGTGATACGAATATAAGAATAGACATGCGGCTAGGAATGAGACGAGAGAGGTGATGCACGGGATGGCAGGGAAGGTAACTGACGGGAAACCGCGGGGAAAACCCCTGCGGTAGAGCACGATGATGGATCGATCCTCAGGGTTGTAGTGCAAGGGGCAGGCTAGGTACCACGACAATGATGATGTATGTTGCATCCTCCAAAGATATACTCGACATTAAAAGCTCATGAAACAGACTGACCAGTCAGCGACGCAGGCCTGTAGTTAAGGTCCTTCTAGTGGACAGCGTGGCGAGATAACACGAGGCTTCAAGAAAATTACATGCATAATTATGAGTCAATGGACGTCGCCGACAGAAATGCCCCGCCCCCGGGAATGGCCCTTTCCCTTAGTCAGAAAGCAAGCAAAGTGGTTCAGGTATGCTATGTTAAAGCTATAGAAAACTAAATGTTCAGCACAAAAGAATGTTGGACTAGGAAAGGATAATACGCCCGTACCTAAAGCGACACTAACTCGACTGCCATGGCAGCTTGAGGTTACGTGTGGCTACATGCGTACAATAAAGCAAGGTCGCATACAACACTTCAAGTAAATATACTAAAAGACTAATTGAAACTTGAATATAGCAAAATAAATAATGGATGAGTTACATATTTCGGAAATATATTAGTGTTGTGTTTATGAAATAAATGTAAAATTCGGTATAACGTATGTTATCAAAACATGTAAAGCGAAGTAAACAGTGACATTTGAAAATTCCCGAAAAATATTGAAAGACATCTGAAACATTTAAGGGGCGGTAAAGCTTAAAAAATAACAAGTTAAAATATAATTGACGTGGATCCAAGCCAGAAACATGTTTATTGCACTTACATAGCAGTGTGAATTATCATCAAGGGAAGATATGACAACTGTAAATCGAGACATGTAACACATAACTTATGTTGTGGGAATACGCAAGTTCTGATTACCGTATTCAAGGGTGTCCAAATAGGGGAAATCGTAAGTATTTGTGAAAATTGATTAACGTAACTTACACCACCATCATTCTAAGCCCCTCATATTGTACCTGCTGTCATGAAACTCTACATTGAGTATTCTGAACCAATAGCACGCCTGCATGAGAACACTCACTGACACCTGAGCTATCTTGTCAGTTGTACAACTGTCCGCTCGCTGGAACAACACGCAGTGTACTGTACAAATAGCTGAGGACAGGGTGTACACAGGACTGTGAAGTACATACGGCAAGTCGTTGAACTACAGAATTTGCTAGTTTTTTGTCGTATGTATTTAAGGCGGCCACCTGGTTGGTGCTCGGACTGCGTGCAGCGTGTTCGCAGTTACGGTTTTTCTCAGAGACCAGTAAACGTGCGTCCACAATGCTTATCTACGAACAGAATATATTTACTTACTTCACACATCTTGCGAATATGACTTTGAAGACTCCGCACACATTGGAAGCATTATTTTAAAACCCTCAAACTTGACTACAATCGGCTTTTCGATGCAGTTAATTCTCAAGATATATGAAACAGATTTGTTTGAAATTGAGGTCTACAAAAACGTTGGCTTTTGCTACATTGATGTGTTCAGTAAAATGTTAGGGTCACCGCTTAAAGTACCACAGTAGAAACGTTACAGACAAACGCAAGGGTATACGACTTTGGCCGTAGAGGCGATATCACAATACATGGTCCAGCCGACGTCACTCGTAGTGCCTCATCGATTTTCGCCTCACACATACAAACATTCCCTTCACCAGGCGGCCGCCTTACGGGCGCGGGCGGTCTACCGCAATTTTCATCATCATTATTTTGTGTTTGTACCAGATATTTTTTTCTTGTTTTAGACACAAAATGTGATTAAATTTAGCTCTAATGAAATTTTTTTATCTCTCATAGTTTTCGCATAATGGCTTGTTAAAGTCATATTTTGCATGTTTCCGTTTTAACGACTTCACTAAAACCAACTGATATACCAAACTAAAAAAAATCACAGTGGATAAAGACATTGCAGGCTACAATTACATGCTCATAAAATTAAAGAATAAACATTATTTGGATTTTTAAAAAAATTATTGAACTTTTTAAATTTTTATTTTCAGTTTCAGCAATTTTTTAAAATTCAAATAATTTTTATTTTTTTAATTTCATGAGCATCACATTGTAGTCTGCAATGTCTTTATCCACAGTAATTTTTTTTTAGTTTGGTATATCAGTTGGTTTTAGTGTAGTTGTTAAAACAGAAACAAGCAAAAATATAACTTTAACAAGCCATTACGCGAAAACTATGAGAAATAAAAAAATTCACAAGAGGCAAATATAGTCACATTTTGTGTCTCAAATAAGAAAAAAAATATCTGGTACAAATAAAAAATTTAAAAAGTGGTGATGAAAATAACTAACGACCCGGGTTTTTGCAAAAATAATTTTACATCAACTTGTTTAGATGTATTATGCGCACCTTTACTGGTCTGTTTCAACCTCAGTAATAATGCTGTTCTAGTTCCTTCACTTCTTAGTATTCTACCCGCTAATCACAGACGTATGCTGACGCAGTAACCAATGGCGAAGCGTTATTTGTTCTAGGGCAAGCGGGGATTAGCAGTAACTATAAAGATCTCTCAGTTGCCTGTATAACCATTTGACTGGTAAAGGCAGGTACACTTCTTAACCAGTAGCATGTAAGAGACGAGGAACTAAAGTTCATTCGCCAAGAAGTGAGAGTTGTAGTTTGTAAACAAGAGTGCGTGACAATAGTATGTGCGGTAAGGGGTGTACAAGCTACTAGCCAGCGCGCGCTGCTGCAGTGTGATGAGAGTTAAGTTGGTCAAGCAAGTGTTCGTATTGTTTTCTGATAGTGTCGAATGTAAGTAAACTCATGCACGCTCAACTAGGGCTGTTATGTACTGTTTACTCACCTATAGCTTGTAGATCGTGATACATACACTGCATGTTCGGTATAGTAGTTATGACTGCAACACGTGCAACATTAATGATATCAATTACATTTCAACTTCGCATTATTTCTATAAAATGGTCAGTGTCTATTTATAGTATGTGCGCTTCAAACGCGCATTCCGTAATTAAATTTTTCTTGTATATTAAACTGCCCAGTATTATATATAATAATCTGTTACTTTCATTCTGCCTCATATAAATATTTGATTAAACAGCTCATCCTCTAGGAATTTATACATTTTTTGTTTGTTCTGCAATATTAGCTCTACATGAGCAGTCCTTGGCAACAGCCTATTTTGTGTCCAGTCTCCCTGCCAGCTCGCATTTAAAGATTATATACATACGGTGGTAGACTATATATACATTAAATCTAAATACAACGAGAGGAAGATGGGAGAGTTCTCAGTAATACGCCTAGGTCACAGCAATACAACAACTTCATCCTCAAAGTTTATAGTCGGATATCATACAGCTGGCATTGAAACATGTCCACACTTCACCACTGGCAGTAACCCTGTTCTGATTGGCGCAGTCAACTGAGAGACGGTTCTTCACAAGGAGACGCTACCAATAACCACGAAGCAGACCAGTTTAAGTAGGCCTATACGTAAGGCACTGAAGCAAGCTGGTACAAAATTATTTTCGCTAACATTAGGGGTCCCTGTTAATAACACTATCGGTCTTCGGACTATACAGCCAATTAACATCTGAAAAATAAACATTTACATTTATTTATTTATTCAAGCTATGATCCGTGTGAAGTAAAGATAAACGTTTTTGGAAACCTTCAAAAAAATTTTAACTGCTAGTTTCATTAACAAAACGTTACTTGCTGTGTGAAAACGTCCAACTCAGCTTTAATGACTGGTATGTATTTTGGATTACTAGGAAGGTGTAGCTTTTTGTTTATAAGCCGTCTTAAAAAAACGTTAATATTTACATCCGTGACTAGAAAATTACAGATAGATATACTGTTTATTTATTTCAGTATGTTTATGTACAAAATATTTATAAAAACTGAAGCCTTTGACGCAAGTCATATGTAATTTTAGGCATGGGTATTAATAATTATGACTTTCATCAAAATACGAAACAAGTAAATTGAATGAATGTCATTATAATATTATTTAAAAATGATAAAAAAAAAAGCAAAAATAATGACATGCATAGGCTTTCGTAGGTTTACATAAAGAAAGAGGTGCTTGGTTCTTACATTAGAAATAAATAACAATGTATATTAGAAAATAAGCATTGTATGATGAACAAAAACTTAGTTATAATTTATTATAACATCATTTATTTGCGCGGTTCTACAATACAGTGCAGAATGTATGATTTATAACACAAACATGCAATAACTCTGAGTATTTCAGAACTGTATAAAAGTACCAAATAACTGAAAACTTTTATCTGCTACTTATACACAGGTAGAATTATAGGACCCAACTCGAAATAGTTCCTAAACGTTTTAGAAAGAACGTAAGTTATTGTTGCTGCATTGCATACTAATATTTAAAACTCACTCAATTGTTGTGACCTGCATACTTCTATATACATTGAGGAAAATTTTACAGGCGTATTATAAATATATATTTGTTGAAACATTATATATCACGACATAAAACATAGACAACAGCAATAGTACAAAACTGTTTACCCCATGAAACAAATAAACGATTATTTTCTAACACAATTTGGTTCATTACATGAAACAATTTTCCGATTTACTAAGAAACACTGTAATAACAAGCACACATGTGGTATTTATTTTATTATTGTTTATTACAGCAAAGAAGATAACATAAATCAAACTACTTTCAAATATGATTAAACAACACCCAATTATTACTTAAAATATTTTAATGTAGGATTTATGTAGATAAACTACCAACTAGTAAAATTACTTCTGAAGTTGAACCAAAACAACAATGTAGGATATAATACCACTCACGAATAAAACCACATGACATTAGTTAGTTTGAAATATCCGTAAACAGAAAACTTGACTTTCTGAATAGACGTCTGTCTCAGAAACCGGCTGACTTGTTTAGATGCATCCTCGTTTATACTGATTTGTAAATCCATTTTTGCTAGCTTAATTCGAAGCAGACTTCTCTCATCTGTGATGGCATTGGAAACGTAAACACACGTAAAACCGTCATACAAAGCAGGGAAATTATAAAAAATACACTTGTTATGTTCTAAATCAGGGGCGTCATTTGGGGCTACAGGGAGGGGGCAAATGCCCCCCCCCCCCTGGATTTAGAATTTTATGTGTATAAATATATTTTTTGTATTTTTAAATGTAAATAATGCGAACTTAAGGACATAAAACTGAAGTTGTATTATTAAAGTATCTAATTTATACATGCTTAATTAATAAAAAAGATGCAACAAGGTCACTGTCGCCAGAAAACAAAATCTTGCCCCCCCCCCCTAGAAAAACCTGAAATGACGCCCCTGTTCTAAATGTATGTAATGATCCGTATCGAGTACAGAAACCATTGTCTCAGATATACGCAGTGTTACAGAAATCAATGCAAATGATAAATGTAAAAAAATTTCAAACTCAAATCGGCCGTTGATTGAGTCATGAATTTCACATAATTGATCAATAAGACACATCAACCTCCTAAGTTTAAACGATAGTTCTCTTTCAGAACAGTTTTCCAAAACCACAGACATCTGGTCATTCAGAAAACGGAAATGTTGCAGCAAAATGTAAATGAGTGTTGTGAATTCCAGTGCAATGACAACGTTTATTTCATGATACAGGTAAAGTGTGAAAATATTATGAAGCAGTTCATTACGACCTTTGCCCAAGAAGATGAAATTAAAAACGAAGAATGTTACTGTAACCAGCAAGAGTGCTACAATCTGACACAAAACTACAGAGAACGTTTTACGATACATGGCACTATGAAGAAATCTCTCATCAATGCAGTGGGACTTTGTCAAGATATCTTGTACCCTCGTCCAGCGATAAAACAGAGGCAGGGAAAAAGAATAATACTCCTGATGTAATAGAGCGTGACACGAAACACGTAGTAAGATCCTTCCAAGTGAATAATTGTATGTGACGACTTCAACTCTAGCATCTGCGATGTGGAGAAACCAATTGCTGTGACCAATAAGACGACGGAGTACACAAGCCACGCCCATGAAGTCTGGTATGTGGTGTCTAGATGGTCGTTGTTGCATGTGACTGGAGCCACACCACATATCTTGGCCAAGTAGCACAGGGGACTGAAGAGAGTCCATGTGGGAGAACATATTCATTGTTAAGTGCTCAATCTGCATGACTGGACCAGGATATCTACAGTCAGTCAGCTCCTAGAGTACCTGCACTACTGTGGCTTCACAACTGTCACTACTTCTCGAAGGTTCAGTAGAGGGAACCTGTTCACTGAATTTAGAGGACTGTCACACCGAAACTGAGTGAGACCTAATAGCGCAATGCAGAGAAGAATACTGTCAGCTCTCTGACTTTGAATCAGCAAGGATACATCGGCAACCATTCCGATTGCGACATAAAGTCTGTACAATGCAGTGTCGGAGATATGAAAACAATATCATCAGTGATATAGCCATTCCAGTAATGACCTCAGAAACCACAGTGTTGTTAGGAGCATGTATTCTGTTTACATAGGCTGGCTTCTAGGAGGTTGACAAGACTCCGAAAATCGATGAAATAATTTCGTTAACAGCTTGTCCTGTGTCACTTTGGGACAATGAAGATTTTGACACCGATCTTGACGTACAAGTTCGACGGTAGTAATTGCAATTATTCGAAACCCAAACATTTTGGTTCAC
The DNA here is from genome assembly GCA_003012365.1 of Medauroidea extradentata. Lineage (NCBI taxonomy): Eukaryota > Metazoa > Arthropoda > Insecta > Phasmatodea > Phasmatidae > Medauroidea > Medauroidea extradentata. The sequence continues at coordinate 23,642 of PNEQ01100545.1, read as the reverse complement.
GTTTTATCCTCAGAAACTTATTCATTATAATTGCCTTCCTTTCACATTTTATTACTTCTCCAAAAGTTGCCTATTATGGTATTAATATCCATTGATTTCCGTGTAAAGTATCGTATATTTGTGGTGTGGTTACATTTTCTGTCAAAGCAGAATTACCGTTTCTTATGTGTGTGGGAATTTCCAGTAATTTCTTTTACAAACAGAAATAATAGTGCCTACATAGAAATCGGCACCTGGCATTAAGACTCTTTTGTGTATTCGTTTTCTTAGTCACTAAACAAAAGTTTAAACACAGTTATGAGAATTTTACGTAATACATAACTGGAAATATAGAATCACGATATTTTGTGTAACACACATAACACTACGTAGCAATTTCGAACATTTATTTGTCTTGTTGGGTAGAAGGTAACTGAAGTGTTAAATTCACAATCGATACTTCCTAATCACATCATGATAACTGCGCTATTACTTTAGGTAAATACTTTCATGCGATACTGTTTCTACAGCAGAGCAGTGACTGCTATTCGAACCATGCATACTTTCACAGTTTCAGTATTGTCTTCTGGAGAAAGCCAAACGAAAAATAGTAAAGTTACAGCTATTACTGCATGTATTCAAAGAAATTTTTAAATTCACATCACGAATATGACTACATTTATCACTACCAAGCATTTTAGAAACTCAGGAATTCTACGAAGTCACGTATAACTCCAGAAGTATAACTGATTAAAACTAGGCAATGCATATAAATATACCTCATCGTTTTTGAAACTGTACTATAATGATGATGTAAGTGATTACTACACTAACTAAAGAAAATAACGTGCTGTTGTTTATTCTGAAGCATCCATAAACAGAAAACGAAACTTTCTGGAGCGATGTTAGTCTTAGGAATCGGCAGACTTGTTTATGCGCGTCTTGGTATATGTTAATTTGTAAATCCATTTTTGCCAATTTAAGTCGCAGAAGTTTTCTCTTTTCCGCGATGGTATTACAAAAGTATGTCAACAGTGCCAGTCGTACGACTAATGAAGAAAATGAATAAATGTTGACCAGAATTGTGTTCCGAGCGAATTTGGGACGGTATGGTTCATCCAGCAATGTAACTAGTAGTCCTGATGTACGCATTATTAGACTGGCCAGAGAAAATGACATTATCAGCAGAATTTGGAATCGGAATTTGTCGTTAATTGAGTAAAATATTCCACACAAATGGTCGTACAAGGTCATCAACCTCTGCAGTTGACATGATACCTGCCGGCCCAAGTCGTTCTCTAAAAGAATTGTAATTTGATTATTCAGGTAACGAAATCTTTGAAGCAAAATAAACACCAGTGTTGTGAATTCTAGTGCCATAGCCCAGCTAATTTCGTGGCTCAGATATACTGTGAACACATCACTTATTTTTGTATCTGAATTTTGACGTAAAAGTACTTCATTCGCAATACAGAAAGCCATGGGAACAAAGATGACAAACACTACCTGAGACAAAACAACAAGAAAGGTTTCCCGGTAGAAATTGCGTACCTCGGGCAGAAATCTCTCATCCACGTATTGGATCATCGTCAAGATATGCCGTGTTCTATTCCAGCGGTAGAAAAGAGGCAAGAAAAAATGTGTGAGTTTTGTTGTATAATATAGTGCATTGCCAAAAATTAGCAATTTCTCTTCGTCCTGAGTAATTTGATTTAATGAGTAAATCTTCATCATTTTTAACACACTGAGCCACATGGCTACAGCCAATAGGACAACAGAGTACACAAGCCACGCCCATGAGGTCTGGTAGTTGGTGTCCAGATGGTCGTTGTTCCATGTGACTGGAGCCACACCACATATCTTGGCCAAGTAGCACAGTGGACTGATGGCCGAGTGAAGAGAGTCCACGTGAGAGAACATATTCATTGTTGACTGTACAGTCTTCAAGAATGCCACAGAGTATCTTTACTTTTAACAGACTACTACGAGGTACGTTTATTACGGTTGTATTTTAACTATGGCTCCTTTAGAATGTTCTGCACAGCTCTCGACTGTTGTCTGCTAGAAGAGTTACTGAACATGAACGCAATATAGTCAAGATGGGTTGGTGTTGTACATCACTCCTACGACTTGTTTCAACGTTCAGCTCGATATGCGTGTGTTTTGCTGTTGATATGTTGGGCCGAGGGCACAATAGTCACATCAGCCAGGAAGTCCCACACGTCAACATTGCAGGAAGGCGCAAACACAAGTATCGATTGCTCTCTGGCAAATGCACGCAAAGGACCCGATATTGTTGTCGTGGTTATAATAATCGATAAATCAATCCAGTGAAGTGCTCGGTTCTACCACTGAAGCAGTGGTGTGGACCTCTAAATTTTTGAGTGACTGGGAAGCTTACTAAAGGCGAATTTATTAATTGAATGAAAAATAGCTAAAATTGTTTGGTAACTTAGATTTATTCTTTTTACTTGGTTGTAAAAATCTAGTACTTCTGACTGATGGTAAACAAGTATTGATTAATGAGTTTATATTTTTGTAATTGTGTGAAAATTTTGCTGTCACAATTAAAACATTTTAATAGGACTATTGGAGGAATTTGTTTAGATTTATCGTTTACGCATGAGTGGTGCTCGAGTTACACCTTAATGTTTAGTTTTCATTTATTTCATATATTTCAGAAAGTGTACACAGAAACTAATACTTTTACTGGAACATTTCCATAATTTTTAATTTTGATGTATTACATATATTTAAAAAATGTTTTCACATAAACTAATACTATAACTGTAACTTTTTGAAAATTGTAAAGTCTATATTAAAACATAACATATTAAGTTGTTAGTATTTTTGGGGTTTGGAACAAACAATTTAAACATTTTAATTCATATTTTGTATATATTAATTTATTAATAATTTTACAATAATTTTCCATTACTATTACCTGTTTAGTAATAAAATTTTACTGAAACAAATAAAATTTTTTTTGTCGAAATGTATAATCCAAAATTATTGTTAGAATTCTAGCTCTTTAATGTATTCAGTTTGTACCGCTCTTTAAAAAATCACTTCACTGTTTATGACATGGGAAATATTAAGATCACAAAACAGCTGAAAGTTAATATATTTTAATACGGAGTAAACATATAAATGTGATATAACAACTACAATCAACTACAACATTTTAAAAATTAAGTTTGGAAATTTAAAAGTCAGCGGGAGGATTATCATTACGTACAGAGGATGCATTAAAAAAAAGTTAATTACAAGCCACTGCAACTTATATTCATATAGCGAAAAATCATAGGAATCTTTTTTGCGACCTTATATTGCAAAACACTCTATTGACCTGCGTTTTGTGTGATCTGAGGTTAGTTATGTAGGAGTTTTAAGTCCTCGCTCGTTAGTTTTACAGTGGTTTCGAAAACATTTTTATTTAACGCAATTTAATACATACATAAAATTCATACAGTTTAAGACTTATATCATTGTTTGCACCATAATTTTTCTTTTGCAATACACCGAACGGAGTCTTAGATTTCCCACTCCCCTGAAATATCACATATTTTGTTGTCAAATAAGCCAAAAATGAAAGAAAATAAATTTTTGCTAGCAAACGGTACATTATTTTTAAAACGCTCTGGCAAAATTGTGTATCGTATGACTGTACACTGTGTCAATTTATTTCAAAGCATTTGGTTGTAAAATATTTGAGTTATTTGCAATTGTTTGATATAAATGCAAGATCATGGCCTTAAAGACGAATGACAAACATTCAGCAGTGGTGCGCCAGAATTATCATTTGCCCAGTTCTAACAGCAACACACTAACAACGAAAGAAGTAATCAGATATGGACAGGTTGTATTTAGCACCACGAACTTTTCAGGAAGAGACTATGGTCCCAGTTTGTTCCCTTGCCTCACGTGCACACCTGCAGTTGTGTTTGTCACTTGTCAGTGGCTGGATGTGTTAACCCTCACGTGCTCAGATGTTCTACCCACATATCACAGACGTGCAATGTGGCGGTAACCTCATCGTCAGAGTCGGTGATTCTTGGTGAAAAGAATTATGCAACATTTTGTGTCAATGCATAACGTTAACATGTGCACCTATGCTTCATGGCTATTTGCAGCGTGTGTTTGTGCAGATGCATCGCTCATTTGACTGTGCCAACGAGATTAGGTTCCTGGGACATGACACATCTATGATTTGTGGGTAGAACCCTAAGATGTTGAGAGTTAAAAACAGCCAATCACTGACCTTGAAGCAGCGCTGCAAATGTGTACATAAGGCATTAAAACAAAATGTTGCATCATTTTTTTCACCAAAAATCACTTGCTCTATTTATTGTTATTAACACAGTTAAATTAGAGACGTCGCTTCACAAATACACTCTGCCAGTAACTGGATTGAAACGGAACCAATCCGCAAAGTAATTTATTTTGAGATAATAATTCCGAGTCGAAGAACTAGGTACAAAGTATATCCTAGAAAAAGAACAAGTATTAAATCATAATATTTGAATAAAAATAAGAGGTCGAGAAAAGTGGTTTCTACAAGGTTCATATGGTCACAGTAGACTTTGACCTTGAAAATCTCAGCTCCAGTAATTTGTTGGTTGGTTCACTTCTGCATATCACCATCCAGCTGTGATACAGAGCTGCAGATGTGCTGGCAAGGCACTGAAAAAATAATAGATCAGAATTATTTTCGCGAAAATTTCGTGGCCCTAGATCTGTTAAAGCGCAGCTAATAGTCCACTTTTCCCGTAACAAGTTATTGTGCCTATCTATAAACGACATATATAATATGACATATGAGGTGTATGTGGGAATAAAAGAGGGAAAGTAGCACAATAAACCATCCAGACAGAACGCCAGAGCAGAAGCATGTGTAATAGCACCGACATTCTCCCCCTACTTACTGGCGCGGCTGATCGCAGAGGATGTATATTAGTAAACGTGGCACGGAACTGCAATCTACCGCCTGGCGTGTCGCACCTGACTGCGCCCGGTACAGGTAACAGGGTCGCTGTCTCGAATAAATGCAGCGGTAAATGAATCATGACAGGAATGACGAGACTCTTCAGTGTACGTGATGCCTCGGAGCTAGCTACTTTCTAGCAGGAACTTCCCAGTGACCTGGACATTAAATAAACGAGTATCTGGTCAAGGTATACTGTGTTTGAAATGTCTTCAGCCAGGGCGGAGTTAAGGGGGGCAGGCTACCGGGCTGAAAGGCACCCCCCAAAAAAAAAATCGTGTTGATCATTATGTGGCCAGAGTATATCCAGTTGCTTCAAAGAAACCTGAGTTTTATTCTCTGATGATCCCGGTACGTTTAATGTGTCCTACTTGTAAGTATGCAATTTATAATGTTCTGTTACAGTAAACTATCACACTTTCGAGATGGCTGGTATTTTTTACAATTTATAAAATCCTCAAATAAGTTTCTAAAACCACCACTGATCTTTACTACATTTTGGCAGCTATAAGGGCATTACTATTTTATTATTTTGTGGTTTTAATTACTGTTAATTAGTATTTTTTTAATTTCCTTTTTCAAACATCGACTACGTTCCAGTCCGGAATTAATTTGAGAGGATAATGCTATACTTTTTATTTTGGTATTTGTATTGTCTTTACAAATACGACTGTGTTCCTTTCCGGGATTGTCTGTATGTTACATGTTTCTTGACAGCAGCTTGTACTGGCTTGTATTTTGTTTATTATCTTTTGTTTGGGAGGAAGAGGCACGGCCACATTCGCTCGAAATGGAATAGCTCCACAAAAAGTTTCAGTTTGTAATATTTACTCATTACAGAAATCGTTCAAAGTTCGTACAATTCAATTAGATGGAAATTTCTGCTGTATTTGTTTGGCTCAAGGAAATCTATGCCAGAGCATGCCTTGGTTCAAATATTCATTTAGCGTGTTATTTTACTTTTCCTGTGACAATTAAGTTCAGCAACCATGTTTTCGTGTGTTCTATTAAGTTTAATATCAATACACGTAGTCACAATAAAACTATTCGCACAGATTTAATAGCCAGCTTGCCCATGAACATCGTTGCAGCGTGCAACGAGAAAGTTTTTTAAAGAAATACTAATAAACATATGTTCGATATATTTACCTTCAAAATTAAAAAAAAAAAAACATTTAAAACTATAGGCCTGCTTCTGTATTTTTGTTTTCTTGACATCATACTCAGTAACATGGTTTCAGTGCCCCTCAAAATGGCTATAAAGAACTTTCCAGACTGCCGACACATAAAAAATTCCAACCGGAATCGTAAAATAAAAAATTGTTAAGCTTGCGTTGGTCCATACAATGCACTTTTCGTAAGTAAATAGTAGGGCCAGCGCTTAAAGACGACACATAGGAAAAAGTCAACGACCACGACACTGCACGCTGTTTTCACGGCACGAGCATAAATGCGATACGTAGAGTTGATGGTTTATCTCCGGAAAACTTGACTGTTTGTTGGTTTTTAACGCACGTCTAAAGTGAGCTGATAATTACATACTTTGTATTTTAATTAACAATCAGAGTCATGATGAAAAATACAGCCTCTTATATGAGACGGGCTGTTTAAAATGTAACGATTCTTGGGAAAATAAGTAGACTTCCAGTGAATAAACTGTCAATTTCGTTTACTATTCCTGTGAGGCCAGATATCAACATGTTGGTGAAAATTTATTACATACATCAGTGTTGTGAGTTAAAACTATCAAAATATCACATTATTTATAACGTCAATTGGGATGAGACTAACCTTGGAATTACACAGCAGACAAGACCAGATTTAGAGCAGTGATATGATGTTATGGCTCGAATTCCTAGTTACTATAGACAGATAAGATCAGATATGTAACATGAGCAGCACCAAAAAAATCAGTTACTGTCTTGCCTTTAATTCAATATCAAATGAATACATTAATTTTAATTATTTTAAAACAAAGCATATGTCTTAGTTCTTGATATATTCTGGTCTCAATAACGCTAACAGACAACTTTTTTCCTTTGTGTAGTAATCTAGTTTTGGAAATATCCATAGGAAATACATGCACAAATCTGGTTAATTGTCGTTATGAACAGACACTGCTGTTTTACATGGACTTTTCGAAGGGATAAAGCATTCGGAGTAGTATTTTTTCTTTTCTTTCAATGATATGTATATCGTAGGAGATTAATAAACAATCGCCAGCTTATTTTTCATAGATTTCAGGAAGGCAACTTTTAGAGAAGCTCTCATTTTTAACGAACTAAAAATAACTCCTACAAAGATAGAGCCTTTTTGCCCTTCCATGGCGTCAAATTAAGAACGGGTACTTGGAAGCAAGATGTATTCTTTCAGACGAAAATTCATTCTGTAGAATGTGGTTACTTTGACTGCAGGGGCAATGAGATGCCATTTGGTAAAGTAATAGCAAAATTGATCGGAACGGATTGAACATAAAGATTTAAATACCTAACAATACGTATTTATTTCTACATCAAATGATCTAAAAATAAATATCTTGAGTTGATCAATGTATATTTGCAGTCAAAGTATCCATATTTGACGTACGAAAATTTTAGATAGCGTGAAAAATAATGTAGAAGTAGGAACCCGCTCTAATAATAATAAATCGACTGGATAAGTACTTCTATTTGTTATGTACTTTTCAGGATAAGTAAGGCAAACTTGGTTAGAGGCAAAATATCTAATTACTCATACGTATATTACAATTTTTAGTGTCAATGTTTATAGCCACGTTTCTCATCATTGTATTTGATGAATACAATTATAGCAACGATATTTGTATATTTCATTGAATAAATAACGTACCAACCGAATAATCTGTGCTACATTTTGACACTTAGTAAAAATAACTTCTTCATATTTTCAGACTTAGATACTGTGTATTCACATTATGCAACTATTCTTACGTATTTTTCTTATGTGTTGTAATTAAGATTGCTTACTTCACTCAAAGAAAAATTACACACAAAATTATTTATTGGTGACAGTAAAATGTTTTTTTTGTGAGCTCAAAAATTATTTAAGGTGCCTAAAGATATTTTTATCCATACTGATAGTGACAGTCGCTTATGTAGTAATACTTCACAATTTTAAGTATTTCCATTTTTGAGATCAATAACAAGTTATAACGCAGTTGTCCTCATTCTTAACCAAATTGTATTTAACTGGCATTGTATTTCAAGTGACGACACACAGGGTGATTGTTGACGAATTTCCAGAATTGTGGGATTTATTAGCCAACGTCTGTTTGGCAAATCAACTTTTATAGGTGTGTTTGTTTCGGAGCACAGCAATGGTCTTGAAAAGTCTGCATGCGTTTGTGTGTGATGTATATAAGGGAAGTGTTATCAAAGACATGAAAAACTACACACCTAACACATCTTTTAAGGAACACCAAATATTTACGCCTACAGTGAATGATAAAAGGTTCGATGGCAATAGAAGTGGACTACAAAGAATATTTTGGTAAGATAACATACAGAGGTGGACAGGATTATCGAGTGCAGACCAAATACTTCACGATGCGGTTCATGAAACGCAAACATTCATTAATAAGGAAAGGCAGGTAAAAAATAAGAAGAAAGGGTGTGGGTGGAGTGAAAGAAGAACATTTCCTCTCCCCACTTATTTTTTTTTAATTCGAACAGTCGAAGTTAGTTTTCCTTATCCATTGTCTCAACTCTTCGCCCCTCGTAGAGGATTTGACCCCTTCAGCAATAAAAATGTCCCCCTCCCCATTACAGTTAACTACGAATGACCCTGTTGAAATGGCTACTAGATAACTGTCACAAGCCTGACCTTGTACCCAGATGGCCGGATCTAAGCATTTTGGGTTGTGCTTTATGAAAACGCTCGTGTATGGGAGGCCAGTCACGTGCGAGCGAGCAATTGTAGGGCAGCATTTTTGTTACTGCGATGACCAAGTTTCACGAGCAGAGGCTATTGGTTTTGACTAGAGCTTAACAGGTAGTGGACCTGGCACATGGGACGTACTGTACCGTGGTACGGAAAGTATTTTTTCATGTGTAACTATTAACAAGGTTTCCAGTCCGTTAATCTATGAAAAGAAGAGGCACTTCAAACTGTGCCCCTATGACTTAAAAAATGCCGTCCGATAATTAATTACACTATTTCCAAGCTCTTCAAAAGTGCTAAATGTGATTGTTTCACGTTGCTGTAGCTGGGAAAATATCAACAGTAATCGTGAAACAAGACCATAGAAACCTGCATTGGACTTTACCACATACTTCCCTCGGTATGATAACAATGTCATCGCTTGAAGTCCTCATGAAGAACGCTTTCCACGAGAACACTGCGCGCTAGTTTAGTCCTTCGTGCCTAGAGCCGATGAGGTGTTTGACGGCCGTGTTATAGTAGACATATCATATTCCTCGTTTCCGTGCCTCCAACGTCACAAAAATGCTACCGTCACAGAAGTGACGGAGATATGAGGGTGACCTTGACGCGAGTATCAAACGCAACATCGCCACAACGAGCAAAGCGCTGAACTAGCTTGCGTGGTTCTCGCCGATACCTTTTTTTTACTAAGGGACTTGAACCGGTGACCATATAAATTCATTGGTGGAATATCAATAGCAAGGTTCAGTGCAGTTTTCTACCAGAGTTCCGCACAGTCTGCAAGGCTGTTTCAGCTACGTTGGAGTACTTAGGAACAGTGTTTTAAATAAGCATAGTGTCTTTGCAATGGCGTTCTGTCCTTCGCCAAAGTATGACTTCATTTCGTACATTTGCACAATAGGCTCATTCGGTAAAAAGCTTATTTACGATCACACTGCAACGCATTTGAAGCGCTTCGTAGGCGGTGCCCTTAAGATAAGGCCTCATCGTTTTGTGTTAAATCTTTCATTTCTTATTACATAATTTTCATTATAATTACTTAATAATTATTGTAGCTCTAAAACAATATATATACAAAAAATTTAAAATAATGTTTTTTTTTTTCACGCATTTCCTGGAGACTCAGAAACTACCAGCGTCTGTTTTTCATTTAAAAGTAATATTTAACTAACTACGTCTTAATTATTGGAAACATGTTATATGTATATTGGAATCGGTTACTGTTAAAATTCACCAAGCCCAAATTTCAGTAAACTAGTTTTAATGGTAATGCAATTTTTTTTTTGTATTCCGGACTGACTGAAGTTGAAAGGAACACAAACCTTATCTTCTGCACACACGAAACTAACATGTATTATTTTGAAAACTCTGTTAAAAAGAGCTACGTCCCTGGATTTAACACACTTCACACACTTATGCGTTTTGGATATAATACCTTTTAACAATGACCGATTTATTTATGAGTTTATCGCAAGGTTATATACTTTTTACCCTTTTATATTCTGCCAAAAGATACTTAACGCAAAATTATGTTCATTGTTTACTTTTCTAGGTAAATAACATGGTTTAGGGGTCTAAACATGTTACACTCTTATTAAATACCGTACCAGCAGCTTTCAAGTTCAGTGGTCTATAACTGCTTTATTTACAGCCTGATTTTTAAAACCGATTTTGCCTCTTTAATCCATGAAACCACAAAACTTATATTCTGTTAGCGACTTTTGGCAGAAAATAAAACTGTATGTCTTATAAACGTATTTATAAATAGCCACAATAAGAAACACCACCTGTTATTCCAAAATATCTCGCGACATCACATTAAGGGGTTCAGTACAAGACATATTACATTATTAAATGTTCAGTGTTAAGTTCTGGCATACAGTCGCTCGTAACGGCACAAAGTATACCAGTACGGGTTTTTATGCTGTAACGTGTTTAAATTTCAGAAATTAAATGAAAACATTAATTGTGATGAAAACTACATAAATACAAATCTGCGACTATAACTCCCCTTTGAAAATCGTACAGTGTTTGTGGCTTATGTTGGTAGACTTGATGCTTCAGAGAGAGAAATGACAAGATGTGAGGTCAGGAGAACGGGATTGCCACGACATGTTATAATGTAAAGATATGAGACGGTCTGGAACAGGCCTTCGTAATTCGAATAGAACAAGTAACTGAAGATTGCCATAGTTGAAGGCATCCAGAGTGACAATTTATGCAACGGAAAATAAATGATTTAATGCAATAATAACGCACTGAATTTATAAGTCTGTAAAATCGCATATATTATTAACAAATATTAAACTTTGTATAGGACTATCAAAAGATTCGTGTAGTAACAAAAATTGTCTTACGAAGACGATACGTAGCTACCAATGAGTAAAAATCATAATTTTATTCAATATCGTTTTCAGATGTTGCAGTCTTCGTAGGGATGTTTCTTGCCAACTTCAGGCATCTGCGGTGAAAGAAAAATTCTCGTCTTTTGGCGCTGAATTATAACTATCTTATTTATTTTGTTTGGCCTGAAAACATATATTTTACGACCTTCATCAATGTTGTTGATGCAAGCGCAGTGGCAACATCCTGGTGGAACAACTCACGTGGAATAACTACGTCATTATGTCTGGAATGTGGAGAGTAACGTGTATCAAACCGTCAGAGTAACTCGTTTCAACTTGACACGAATTCACTGCTTCTTAGTGTTGATATGTAACGTATTTCGGAAATGAGGGATATGTACAGGTTGTATCAGTACAGTGATAACAAACTTTCAGGAGAGATAGAGTACACATGGGAAATCACATAGCAATGCATGGTCGGTCTTGGCAGGTAGTGACGACACAAAACACTAGAAAGAAAGGACACGAACAAGAAGAGAAAACATGTTTATTATTCTTAATACAGCAAAAATGCTGGCAAGTCTTTGGTTGGTGCTGACAATTCATGCCTCTTTACGTTCTTTTTTCTTAGTTGTTTGCTGTATTAAGATTAGTAAACGTGTTTTCTCCTCTTGTTAGTGTCCTTTCTTTCTTGTGTTTTGTGTTGTCACTACAGCGCCAGGAAAGCGTTTACGACCATGTATTGCCATGTGAGTTCCCATCATCTGGGTGTTCTCTATCTATCCTGAAAGTTTATCACTGTACTGATACATCCTGTATTTGTTTTCATCAACATATATGCAGATGCAGTATTATTAGGTAAAAATGATGGAAAATGGTGATATTTAGGGACTCTAGTTTTTCGCGAAAATAATTTTGCCCCACTTTGTTTCAGCATCTTACGTGCACATCTGCAGTTCTGCTTCGTGGTCAGTGATTGGATATTTTAACTGTCACGAGCCTTGGAGGAACTCTACCGGCAAATCACAGGCGTGAGGTGTTGCAGAGACTTTATTGTAATTGGCTCAGAAAAATTATATACGGATATTCATATAGACACGCTGCCAATAACCATGAAGCAGAATTGCAGATGTGCACGTAAGGCATTGAAACAAAGTGGGGCGAAATTATTTTCGCGAAAAACCAGGGTCCCTAGTGATATCGTTTCAGCCAGCGAATTATCCAAAACAGCATAACTCCCTGCACCTTAAATGATTGACTGCCAATTAAATGGCACGATTGAGATGTTCACAGACCAATCACAGGCGTGCAGAAGTAGCACACCAAAATTAGCAATGACCCAGTCAAATAGGGATTCGTCGGTAACGAAAATAGAACAATCGGAAATGGATACGTCGAAACCCAGCAAACACTCCAATTTTTCCGCGATAAATCACCTTCCTTAAGTAAAGTTAGGGCTATGAGTTTTTCGTGAAAATAATTTTGCTCAGTTTGTTTCAGTTGCTTACGTGCACATGTATTCCTCTGTTTCATGGTCAGTGATTGGCTGTTTTAACTATCACGTGTCTTGAGATTCTGCACTCAAATTACAGGCGTGTTGTGTTGCAGTAACCTTACTGTGATAGGGCGCAGTGTAATGAGAGACGTCACTTTACAAAGACCAGCTGACAATAACCATGAAGGGGAGCTGCAGATATGGACGTCAGGTATTGAAAAGAATTGGGGCAAATTTATTTTCGCGAAAAGTACACAGCCTCTAAAGTATAGTACGTGTGTGAAGGTTGGGGTGAGGACACAATGTGTGGTAAAGAAGGGGTAGTAGAGGGGAAAGTGGCAGGGGAAGGAAGCCAGGCTGACGCCAAGTGGGACATGCGCTGGAGATTGGAATGCGGGGATGAGCGACTAAACTACGATGATTGTCGGCGAGAGCTCATTGTGTGGTCGGCACACGTAGCCTTGCCCAGGGGGGGAAGGGCAGGGGGACGTCATAACCTCGTCAGTCAACCCAGTGTCATATGTACTACCACTAGCGCGACAGTCCGTCATCTACATCGCCCACGTCATGTCGAGTTGTCAGGTAGGCCTCTTCACAACACTGTGCCTCAGTCATTTCAGAAATATCGTTCAGTCAGTTTTCTTCCAAAATGAGTTGTGGGTGTTTTAATTTTGTACACAGGTGTATTCACGTACGTCAGGGGTGGCCAACATTTTCATAGCTGTGGCCCAAATGTAGAGCCAAATCATGTCGCGGGCCACGATAAAAAAACTTTCACGTCGACTACTGTTTATGATCTGAACACTGACGTACTGTTTTGTGGTATTATAACCGAGAATTGTCTCCTCAGTATTTAGATATGGAGCGTTGCCAAACATGAATAATTATTTAAATATTTTTACTGTCAGTGTAAGTAACTTTGAAATATTATGCAGCAAATGCTTCAGCTGATGGCGGGCGGTTTAAAACGCAGTGGCCTGTCAGTGTTTGCCCCGCGTGCATAGGGTTGGCCGTTCCTGACCTAGGCTATTACTAAACTCACTTATTAAGTGTGATCATGTGGCAAATATTCATAATTTTATATTTTCACCGCATAGTGTTCGTTTTATAGACTTTATTTGTAACTACATTATCCACTTGCAAAATTTTTTTTAGCTCTCTCAGTTTTTCCATAGCAGCGTGTCAAAATCGCAATCTGCAAATTATGGGAACATAGTAATAACAAAAACGAAGTTTCTTACTGGAATGAAATAATTTACACTGAAATGAAATATTAGGCCTATTGGCAATATGCTACAATATTAAAAACACACAACAGTCCATTTTTATTTTTAAAAAATTGCAATAAATAAAGTAAATTATTCATCATGTTCAGATTTTGTTAAAAAAGGGCAAAGGAATCTCATTACGTATTTTTTATATTTCAGCATATTGCCCATAATATTAAATTTCAGTATAGGGCCTACGCTATTTCATACACGTAAGACACTAGGTTTTTTTATTGCCATGTTCTTGTAATTTGCAAATTTTGACTTTGTCATGTCACTATGGGAAAACTACGAGAGTTAAAAAAAATTTACAAGTGGACAATGTCGTCACAAGTAACGTCTATAAAGCGATCACTGCGCCGTGCAAATACTGTATTAAATTATGAATTGTTGCCACGTGAACGCCCTTAAGAGCCTATGTCACATCTTGTGTCTAAGTTACCCATTTTAGTCCCATAGCTTAAGGGCTTGACGAATTGTTGGCAATATCTCTTAACAGAAACATTACTATTTATGATTAGGTGCGTTTTTATGGTCTACCTAGGTACTAGGTGTTTTTGTCTTTGTTACAAGGCGAGAGAGAACTATTGTTTTACATTTTGAATTAGCTTAGTTAGTTAATAGTGATGGTTTAATATTTCGAATGGAATGTGCTAAATGAAAGGTAATGTAATTACCCTATTGAAATATAAAAAAAATCCACATTTGCAAGTGTAGCTATGTACGGAACTATGAGATGATTTCAGAAACGCCATTGTTCAACTGGCTACCTCTGTGCAAAATTATATACCCCACAACTCATTTTGGTTGAAAATTGACTTCCGCTGTTTCTCAAATGACTGATTCTGATACACGAGAGCTGCAAATTTCGCATTTTCATCTGACTGCAGATTGGTCTCCAATCTCTAATATGCTTAATATGATTGCTGCTGTATGTCGTCAGTTAGTATGTCCCGCCCTGAAGGACTTTTACAACAAATGCCTCATGGTCAAGTGTAGTATGTCCACTCCCCTGTAATGTGGACATACAAACATACGAAGTCTCGTAGCCAATAATGCCACAGTGTATGTTTGTATGAGCATAGGCTAGTTAGTTCTAGCCTGCAGCCATACAAAAGCACGGAATTTGCACGTCCCTACTGCTTTGTGCATACGTAGGGACCCTGGTTTTTCGCAAAATGAAATTAGCCCCAATTTGTTTCAGTGCCTTACGTGCACATCTGCAGTTCTGCTTCGTGGTCGGTGATTGGATATTTTAACTCTCTCAAGCCTAGGGATTATACCGGCAAATCACAGCCGAGAGGTGTTGCAGGTACGTTAATGTAATTGGCTCGGTGAAATCAGATACAGCTCTTCACATCGACACTCTGCCAATAACCACTAAGCAGAATTGCTAGAGACACTGGAAAATCGCGGGAATAGTTGACTGTTTGCTAGGCTCCAACGTGATGTATATAACACTGAATGTTTTGTATCAACATTGGCTATTGTTTATTTGTAGCATTTTGTCTCTCTACAACAGGCCCAGTTAGAACTGTAATGCTTGGACACACAGCGTGTGTGATTTGTCCTAAAACTGTTCACACGTGACGCGGTTAATAAAATACAGTTTATTGGAAACTATTTGAAACATTTTCGCGATTTTCCAGTGTCACGTAAAACACTGAAACAAACTAGGGCAAAATTCCTTTCGCGAAAAACAGGGGCACGTATGCTTACATATTAATTTTTGGTGGTAAGAATTTTGCAACACATTTCAATGCCGTTCGAGCACACCTGCAGTTATGCTTCATGGTGATTGGTAGTTTGTGTATTTGACTGCGCCAATAACAACAAAGTTGTAGCGACACCACTCGTGTGTGATTTGCGGCCGGAGAGTTTAATACATCCAATCATTTACCATTAAGAAGAGTTACATAAGTACAGATATGGATTTGTTAAAGAAGGGAATTTATCGCGGGAAAGTTGACCGCTTGCTAGTTTTCAACTAAGTTCAGCATGTTGGAAGTTTTCTTTATGCTACTGGCTTTCGTATGTGCTCGGAACTGTTACTCTATTCGATAAATACAATGGAACGTCTGCTGGAGTAATATATGACTCCTGTGACTGATCTGTATACAGCTATGATCTGTAGAGGTACGTCAATTTCTTGGATTCATCTGGAAGTAGCCTAGATTGCTCAGTCCTGTACACGCTCTGGATACAGTCGATTATTCATTGGCTTACAACATTACAAGCGATAGCTCTATGAATCATTTCCTTATTTACTACTGGCTTGCAGTAGTCAAATGCGTTTCGTGACAGCCGCCAGCTAATCACACACGTCATTATGAAGTATATATTTCTAGCGTTCAACCTGACCTGGAATATATTTGCGAAATTGACGTACCTCTAATGACCTGACCTGGAATGTATTTGCGAAATTGACGTACCTCTAATGATGTGCCAAACTATTTTATCGGAACATGTTCGTTGCAAGAACTTGAGCGTTTACAAGGGTATGTTGCTATAAGAAATTTTCGGGACAGTTTACCATCTCCAGGCATTGAAACAAACCGTTGCAAAATTCTTTTCACAAAAAATTTAATCACTCTACTTATAAAGTCTATTCCAATTAGCAGAGCACATTTTAAACAGTTCTGAAAGAAATTTTTTATAGCCCCTTGTGCATTGCCATTTGGACCCTAGGTTTATACACTACAAACATCGTTCTTCTATCTTCAGGGTAGAATGGGGTACCAAAATGTAGTTAAATTTGTTTATAAAATGGTTATTAATGATTGTTAACATCATTCTGCTCGGATTTAGAATTTAAAAAAAGTGTTTTAGAAAACTTTTTGCAAGAAAATTACAAAAAAATTGTAACAAAATTGATCACTTTTAATATTATCATTAGTATTAATATAATTAATAACATGAAGTTTAAAATACCAAAACGTTTTTATCAAACTTTTTTTTAAATTTTTTTGAAATTTTTTTGAAGAAACTTCATTTGAAAATATATCGAAAATAGAAAAAAATTTAGCATTGCTTAAGATTATTTGTAGTTCTTAGATAGTAGCTTGTAGTTACCTAGCAGGTGGCGCAATGGTAACACGCCGGACTTACATTCGAGAGGACCCGGGTTAGAATCCCGGCTCTGACCATCCTGTTTTCGGTTTGCCATGATTTACCGAAATCGCTCCAGGAGAATGCTGTGAAGGTTCCTTAACAAAGGCCATGGCCGACTCCTCTTCCAGCTCCTGTCATTCTACCAAGTTGTGTCACTGTCTATAATACCTCACTGTCAACAAGACGTATAGTCCACTATCTTACCTAAGACTGAAGGTATTGCACGGCTCAAAGAAGCACTAAATTGAAAACGACGCAAACGAAGCCTCGAGAAACAGTAAATCCACAAATAAAATTTATTTTTAAACAACCTACTTCACCCAAGAGTCTGAAGTTTACACAATGAATGTAATATATATGATTTTAATAAAATATTAAGGCAGTCATAAGACTTAAAAAAAAAGTATTAATTTGGTCACACAAATAAAACCAATTACACGAATAAATATATTTTGTTACAGGTCAAAATAATAGTAGGTTTAACAAGTACGTTTAGAAACTACGCAGGATGTAGTAAGCTGCAATGCTTATGTAGATAAAGGTAATAGACACACATGAATCCTGTGCACATCGTGATGGAAGTATTTGCTAGCAACAAGGAAGACCATGGGTTGTAGGGGGATGGGAGGGGAAGGGGATGGGAAGAGGTAATCGAAGTCAACACAGGATGTGAACCACGTACACACGCAGGTATTGACTGCACTACAGCAGTTGTTTGATCACGCCAGGAGGCTCGTCATTTGCTTAGAAATTATGTAATCAGTGAGCATGGATGCTAACAGTATCAACAATATTACAGCTTGGTCATGCGGTAGATCAGAATTTTTTAAAGTAGTACGTTTTATTTTATCACCGACTTTTACACGCAGCTTCACACGCGTTGGTTCTAAAAAAATAATTGAGATTTGACAAAAGCATCAACCCTTTCTGCAGTAACAATAGTAAAGAACAGAAACAATGTAAAAAAAAAGTAATGCATTTAACTAAACATTAACTATGTAATAAATATATTATACCGCTTATTTATTAATTAACTAGCCCCATTAATGTCGATCCGTGACATTTCCTTTTTTTTTTTTTTTTTTTTTTTTTTTTTAAATCAACCCGAAATCAGTCAAATCATATTTGTTATATCTCGTAGTAACTTTCGTACTTCTTTAGAAACCTAAATACAAATATTTCACGTTTGTGAATTTATAAAAATGATGCCGTACTCAAGATACAAACTTCTGTTCCTTATTTGATGATTTAATAGGACACATTAAAAAAAACGGTGCCAAACTGACTTAAATTTGTAAACATAAGCCTAAACACCTATTTTTAAAGATTAACTTAAAAAAAAAAACGAACTTCCATACAAATGTTCATCCCATATTTAGCCTTCTTAGGGGATGAATTTTCAAAAATCCTTCTTATAACTCATTTACATTACGTAAAGAAATCCTTTGCCAAACTTTATGTTTCTAGAATCACCTGTTTAAGCTGTGCGTTGTTTAGCTGTCAGTGTTGAGAGTTTTAGTTGGTAAATAGTGATTGACGTACTATTTATGCAGTACTTTTGAATTCATTCGCCCAAATGCATTCCCAAGCTCGTTTCTGCTATTTTTGAACGTTTTTTCAAAGGGGGTAAATTACAAACTAAATAAGTATTTTAGACATAACGCGGGATTTCAGCATTTCTATTAGTGAGACAGTTTAAGAGACACCGATCCAGCCAATAAAGAGGAAGAAGTCCGGTTGTCCTCCCCGGGGGAAGAATTGGACTTGAAGGTGCAGAATGGTGCTATTTATTAGTTTTCTACCAAGTTATTGTGAATGTTACTACAGCAAAAGGAAGTGAGTACTGTGTAAAAAAAGTATCTTGACTCACGAATGAAAATCGTGAGCAAAATTTATCCCCTATAACAATCTTGGGGCGGCAAGTCCCCTTCTCTACCCCGAATCCCGCCACTAGCCAATGCAGCCAATTGTTTATGTATTTGCTTAAATGGCTAATGTCCAAAATACTTCTTTAGTTTGTAAGCTAGTTCCTGCTTAAATCTGTGACAAAACAAGTGTTGAGTAACGTCTCGCTTGCCACTTAAAATTGCCAATAGCAGAGAACTAAACAGATAAGTTTGAACAATATGTGTGAACGCATCTTTCTTCATTGTGTTGCAGGGGCATTTCCTTGCAACTGCATTACTGCTGTGGCCTTTACTTCTGTCACAACTCCTGCTCTCTGCTCAAGGAGGCGTCATAGGCAATGAAGGTGATATCAACACGTCACTATCTTAACATCACTGAATGCTAGCCAATATTAAGTGGGCTTTACATTCGTTGCTACACTGAAAATGTTTTTTTAAATTGTAAACTAAAACTACTTAGTGTTAAGTGACGCAACTCTTAGCAGTGTTTAAAAATTAAATAACACAATTGAAATTACTAGTATGACAGAACAATTAATTTATTTGCTATGCGTAGTTTAAGAATAGTCATCAACTTCGTTACATACCTGAAAGAACAGAGTATGATTATATATGACAAATATATGAATACTAATTTTCAAGAAACATTCTTACCACAATTGTATGTTTGTCTTTCTGAATGTTTCTAAAACGGTTATTAATGACTCTTATCATCATATGGCACTATTTCGGATTTTGAAAAAAGTTAAAAATAAATAAATACAAATATTTTAAATGAAAGTTATCTAATTCATTAGTTTGTAGATTATTATAAGTACTTATATTTTTGCTTGTATGAGATTTGAAGTGCCGGAAAGTCTATCAAATCTATTTTTTTTTTTAAATATTGAGAATTTGAAAAAGTATTGAATGTATAACAAGTATTTCTTTTTACAATTAACTAAAGTTTATTTGAATGAATAATGTGTGATGAAACTTGGGTGAGCTATGCGGACGCCCGCGCAGGTATTTGAATTAGAAGAACAATTTTACAATATGTGGCATTAAATTGAAAACCGTGCCGACGAAGTCGCGGGCAACAGTTAGTAATTAATTAATTAATGTGTATATATATATATATACACACACATGATCACATGATGAATAAAAACTGCCGCATAACAAGCATATCACTCGAATTCTGGGGTAAATTGGAGATAGAAATGTTTGTGACTAAACATACAGTGAAATTTTACGCGCTCAATCTGGAAACATTTCTTGTCGCGCTCCAAAGATATCTTATTACTAACGTTCTGACCATTATATTCTTTGTGGGTGCAAGTCACGGTTTATGATTGTAGAGGTCTTGACACTGAGGAATAAAATGTGACTCCCTTTTTGTTGTCGCCAAGCGCTAGTAGTAATTTGGTGGAAGATTTGTCTTAGCTTAAAATGTGAAGTTGTTATCGGAACTGCGTGTGTTATATAGAAGAAAAAAAATTGGATTGTAGTTTTGTATTGGAACACGTTTTATTTTCAACCAAAGAATTTAGTTTTTCAATTTTTTTTTTTCATGTCTTCACACACTGCAACGGTTCTAAAATCTTGTAGGGAAGGAAATAATGTATTTGTTCTATTATGTTTACTAAAACATATTAGATAACAATTTTTTTCCAGGCGACATATATAAACAGTTCCACACATGCCAACGCATTTATGGACACGAAACATATATCTACTATATCAACTTACCATATTAACTCAATTTTATATAAATAATTAGGAAAATTGTAACGCCGCCAGATGTAAAGAAGACAAATCTTCCACTGAATGACTCGGCATAGAGGGGGTCACTTTCTTGTTCTGGAGAGCATAGGCCATAAATCAATCACCTAACGGCATAGACCTCTTCCTCTTAGGCCGTGTTGCAGGTTTAACATACCAGCAGTCCAAACACGGTTCTACATTTACTTAACGTAGCATACATAAAATAAGACCTGGACGTGGAGCGCATTATGGCAGTTTCTCTTTGCTGTGTTGCCACATCGTACACGGATCGTACAACATTTTGCACTAACATTGTCGTCTACCGTACATCCCATGGTTCGCATGGTATGCTCGTTATGACTTTGTTTCTGGACTATCTGTGTATAGGTCGTTCAGGATAAAGTGAGCACTAATGAATTAACCTCTGAAAAAAATCTCTAACCGTTACTGCATATAATTCAACATCACCTATAGTTTCTTTAATTCTTGTATGGTTGGCAGCGGATTGCCGAATGTAGTTCCGTGAATTTTCCTATTTAAAAAACAATGATATTGAAATAAAATCAACTGCAATCGACGTATTTGTATTTTATAGAATTAATGAACTCATTTCAATGAAACGTTATAAGCTCCAGGTGACTGCAGTATTTATGATAAACGCGTAAACATGAAGTGACGTGTCCAAAGTGGTTAGACATTTCCCGTGGTTAGTCTTTGCGCGTGGAAAGATACGAACTGGCTGAAAGTAGAAATTGAATAGGTTTGAGTGAGTGCTCAGGTTATCCCGAACCACCTATACAATGGCGCAACAGCATGCAGTAGTTGTGATGTTGTGTGCAGTGTTGGGACTGGCCAGACAAAAGTTCCAACTAGGGACGAAGATAGGAGGCCTGCATGCTGGTCCAGCCAATAAGCTGAGGTTCGAGCGACTACCTTGCTCCTGTCAGATGAAGGAATGTGGATGCTGTGCTACATTCCAGGTTCAACGCTTCAACTTCAGCCAGAGAGGTACGTACTATACATCCCTAAACAGCACATAGTGGCTAGAGTGCTCGCCTACCACCATGGTAGCTCGAGCTCTAGCCCCGGCAGGGCTGGTTCCCACACTTTCACATGTGGGAATCATACAGGAGCCGGGGAGGGGGGAGCAGCAGGGGCGGTTATCCCCCAATTCGTATGTTTGGAGGACGACACAGTATGTGTTTGGACCTCTCCCCCCTCCACACACACACTCTTATTGAACGTGTACGAAATAATTGCTAATTACTCTTGATAACGCCACTTATAAAGGTATTTTTCCACAATTGGGGACCATCATTCCAAATTATTATAACTCCAAAATTTAACAATTACCAAAAAAAAAAAAAAAAAAATAATATTTTTACTGTGTGTTTATATTTCTGTCTGAAATATGTTACTGACCACAGTAAAATTATTGTATTTTGATAAGTAAACACATTTAAGATAGATACCTGGACGTGTTCTTATGTTATATTTTATTGCCATATCTTAAATTTAGGAGGTACCACGGTTTGGGAATCACGTTCACAATTGTTCACTTAGCTAATTATATCTTCAAGATACTGAAATATCTTCCACCATTGTCCTTAATATATCTGTTCGGGAACACCTCATTTGGACCATTTTCCACATTACAAGTCTAAATTTCCCGGGAAGGACCTCTAGACCCACCACTTTTTGTTTGGGGAACGTGTATATTTGCAACGTATCTACAAGAGATTTTTAACACACACATATTCTCAATTTCGCTCCGGCGCGCCTGTACGGGACGTTGTATCATGGTTGGAGGTTTTATCGGGGATATCCCGTTTCCTCAGCCTCTCACATACCCGGCGCCTTTCCATTGTAAGGCCTCACTACGTGTCATTCTTGAGGGATAGCAATAACCTGCAACCACCCAGTAGTAAGCCTGCACCAATCGTGCGATACACCTGGCCCTCGTGTACTCTCCTTGTACGATAATTAATAGGGACCCTGGTTTTTCGCGAAAAGAATTTTGTCCCACTTTGTTTCAGTGCCTTACGTGCACATCTGCAGTTTTGCTTCGTGGTCAGTGATTGGATATTTCTACTCTCTCTCTCGCCTTGGGATTCCACCGGCAAATCACAGCCGTGAGGTGTTGCAGGGACTTTATTGTAATTAGCTCAGACAAATGATATACGGCTCTTCACGTACACACGTTGCCAATAATCATGAAGCAGAACTGCAGATGTGCACGTAAGTCACTGAAACAAATGGGGCAAAATTCTTCTCGCGTAAAACCAGGGTCCCTAATAATTATGTTATTTGTGAGGAGGCAGAAATGACATCGAAAGTTCAGTTTATCATTTCATCACTACTAATCGTTCCGAAACTTCACACCAACATAGAAGAACTTTCACCAGATTACTGGTACGGTTCCGTAGCTGTTGACAGACTGGCTGATCATCAGCGGTCTCAGTGATATTTAGGAGTAACGGAATGCTGCTTACACAAGTACTGTGAAGTTAGCTACAAAATTATGGTACTCTTTATGGAATGCAAACTATGAAATTGTGAAGCGGAGTGATTTTGGTCAGTTTTTAAGGCCATGAATGTCACCAGGATTTAGTCCAGAGGGAGGGCAAGGAATGGGAGAAAAAACTTTATTAAATTGTACACACGCACACACACTAACAAAATACCTGTAACTTCCTTTGTTGCACTTGAAGAAATAAAGGAATATGATGCACAAGGTTGTGCTATGTTAATAAGCAAATTCTCATTTATCATCAGCTTTAAACACACATGTATGTTTATATATATATATATATATATATATATATATATATATATATATATATATATATATATATATATATATATATATATATATATATATATATATATATATATATATATATATAT
>PNEQ01100525.1:0-19693 GCA_003012365.1 Medauroidea extradentata | reverse complement strand
AGCAGGCCTATTTTAGTCTTACAAAGGAAATATTTTGAACACGCCACAGGACCAGAATACATTAAGATAATTTTAAAACTTAAAACATTTTCATCTGTACTATGCAACACAAATAGATTGGCGCATAGCTGGTTTATGCATAACGTCATTCATATATATACACACACGGATTGATTAACCTTATCTCTACTTTAGCAACAACAGTAAGGCCTATTAGTAATAAAGCAACAGCAACAATAATTTCACCTTATATTATGTAATGTATTACTCACACGTTAAACTGGCAGATAATTGCTAAGTTTCAAACCCCGCGAAAATTTTCTTCTTGTTTACATAACCAATGATCGCCGCCATACTTGCACCGAAACGCGCGTGAGAGGCTCACAAGCGACGGATCATAGTAAGGTCGACCTTGAAGCGCGCATCAAATACCGCGTCGCCTCAACGAGCCAAGCGCTGAACTAGCGTGCAAGCTTCCCGCCGCAAGGTTTTTACTACGGGTCAACATATAATTTTATTGGTGGAAAGTCTGCAACTAAGTGCAGGTCGCAATCTGAGTGTCACATTCAACCGGTTAGTATATTTTGAAGCACGGCAGTCTGAAAAGGCCGTTTTTAGCCATGTTGGAGGGCTCATGAACAGTGTTTTTAATGAGCGTGGCGTCTTAACAACGAGGTTCCCACCTTGTCTGAAGTTTGTTCTCTTTTCATACGTTAGCCCAATGGGCACACGTGGAATATTTTCGTAGTAAAAAACCTGTTTTCGAACACACTGCAATGCATTTCAAACATGAGGTAGACGGCCGCCTTAAGAATGAATAGTTCCGCCATTTTCCAAAAGCCAATCACTAAACCTACAGCAATGAAGATGTGACTCCAGCCCATAAGTCAAGCCAGTCAGCTAGACAAGTACTGCGAAAGCCTGCAAACTTCTACTGCTAAGCCTAAAGTTTCTTCTAAAATTTTGAATTTCCAATCGCCAGAAGCACAAGTATCCTGACTTTTCCAGGATTTCCCCGACCACGTTGGAATTCTGTGACTTTTCCAGGTTTTCCCTGTTTTCCAGGCCTGTAGCAACCCTGCAGGTCCCTCAGGGGCGTCATTTAGGGGGGGGGCAGGGGGTGGCGAATACCCCCCCCCCCTAGATTTAGAATTTTAGATGCATAATGTATATATATTTTTTATATTTTGTTATTAAAATTATGGTAACTTAAGCCCATAGAACTGAAGTTTTATTATTAAAGTTTCTAATTCATACATGCTTAATTAATAAAAAAGATGCACGTCTAAATTTGCACAAAAACAATGTCATACATTAAAGGAATACAAACTACTTACCGAGTTTAAATGATTCACACTGAAATACGACGCTACAGACTATTTGAAATTTATAAAACTATTGAATGCTTGTAATTTCAATTTCAAATGTAAGCATTTTTTAAATAAAAAAATAATTTATTTACTTGTTTGCTTATTTTAGCTTACTTTATCGCGGACGTAAATACAAATGGGTCATTTTTATACTTGGGAATGGTGGCGCAGAACATTCCTAACGACTGAGGCATACACAATACACCTTTACATTTACATTGACGTCGTATAACAATGTCCAGTGACCTCAACGGCAGGGCGCGTGATACGAAATAAAGCCTTACAATGATGCATGGAAAGAGAGAAATGGAAGTATCCTGAGTTGAGTAAAAAAGATCATTTATTTTCTGCAACTTTTTTAAAATGAAAAAAAAAGTATTGTTTTTATAACTTCTATGGTGCATCCCATTACATATACTTCTAGATAAAAATATTATACTTCAGTAAGTTCTCCCGGGGAGGAGGGGGAGGAGTTGCACCTCGGATTTCCGCTTGTAAGAATCGTGCTGGACGATGACACAGTTCGGAGGATTTTCTCGGGGTCTGTGATTTCTCCCGCCCTCTCATTCCGGCGCTGCTCCATACTCACATCATATGACCCTCACTACCGCTAAAGATATCGATGTTAAGTGCTGACCAAAATCTCTTCTCTACACTAAGGTATGTCCGTTATTTTTTGACTGGATTTACGCAACAGTTATATGTCAATTGGACTTTTATAGGCGGTTCATAATTAAGTGAGCACTCAAAAAAGCCCTGCTAAACTTCTGTTTGCAGCCAATTCGTATCCTTCCGCGCGTAACGTCTTAACGACGGGAACTGTCTTACCTCTCTGGACACGTCACTTAATACTTGCGTGTTTAAGATAAATTGTGCAGTCGATTGGCACCTATATAGTTTGACAAGAAACGTTTATTAATTATATAAAACATAGCTATGTCAAATTTCGTTCATTTTATTTCAGCATTGTTGTATTTAAACAGGAAAATACACGGAACTACTAGTGCGATTCGCTGCCAACCATACAAGCAGTTAAGTCAACTATTGTTAAGTGTTGAATTACGCGCAGCAACAGCTAGTGATTTTTTTCAAAGGTTAAATCTTTAGTGCTCACTTTATCCCGAACGACCTATAACGTGCCGTTTTGAGGGTATTATGCAAGATAAAAAATCTTCACAGGTGGATAACGTAGGGACTTGTAACGTCTACAAAACTAACATTCCGTATACAAACAAAACTCTGAATATTTCGTACCTGAACGACCTCAATCAGGAGATGCAGATTAAGCATGCGTCAGAATTTTCTTATGCGTACTAAACAATTCGCTGAGTGGCTAGAGTATGTTAAAAAAAATAGAAACAGTTGCCATCATGAAGTGTTCGTTAGAAACTTCA
Source organism: Medauroidea extradentata (assembly GCA_003012365.1). Classification (NCBI taxonomy): domain Eukaryota; kingdom Metazoa; phylum Arthropoda; class Insecta; order Phasmatodea; family Phasmatidae; genus Medauroidea; species Medauroidea extradentata. The sequence goes on along the minus strand of PNEQ01100525.1, from coordinate 16,929 downwards.
GTTTCAGATGTGGCCACACGGACGTCGATAAACTGCAGCTGTTGCCGTGGTTGAAGGCTTCGATTTCTTTTATTGCTGCCAAACGCACCAAGCTTGTTTATGACACAATACACAACAGATACGGGGAGCATTGCCGAATTACTACCACTACTCAACTTTCGTGTAGTATTATCTTTTAAAATAAATCGAACACTTTAATTCTTAGCAGCCGCGAATATCAATGTGAATGTGGGTACAGCAGAGCGGTAAGGACTAGAGTACAACGCTCGACATGAAGCATGTCGCCTCTATTCGCAACGCACAATGCTGGTGTCCAAGCTTTCCGCTGTAGTCGTTTTCCCTAGTATGAAGTATAGGCAAACGCACGCATCCAGTTTTCCTGAATTTTTAAAATTATGGAACGGTAATTTCAAAGTGTTTGTTAGTTTCCTAAATAAACATAATATTTTTTTTTTTTTTTAAGTTAAGCGGTTTCACGTAAAAAAGAATACGCGTGACACACTGCATCCAACATCGTCCACGCGCTAGGCGAGAAAAATTTAAGTATTAGTGAAAGAACATGCAATGATATTTTGTAATTCAACCAAAAAGCAATATTAGTGTAATCGTCTGCTTCCCTTAATTATGAATTTAGTAAGTATCGAAAAACGTGACTTTGTAGGTATATGATAATTCCGCCAGTAATTTGTGAGTACCGCAATGATTTGCAATTTTTTTAACGAAGAAAACAACGAAACAGGGTTATTTTTAATGGCATGTACTCCAACTCATTTAGGACTTCAGTATGTTAACAAACATGGACAGACCCCCCCCCCCTCCGTTTATGGTGGTCTAATCTGCATGGCGTACATTTTAATATGTATATTTTGGATCATTTCAACATCGGAGTCACATCATAACATAATTTCTACGATAACAAATATACAATCATGGGCTATGTTCTTCACACGCCATTTTCATGTATTATCTGGAAGCTGAAGGCCTCCTGAGGAACACCTTAGGCTACGACAAGACTCCAGAGACAAACACCGGCCCGCCAAGAGCTGAAAACATTTACGCTGTATTTAAAATTGCTTACCTTGCCATAACAAAAATAAATACACTATACCTTGATAGTAAGCAATTCTTCTTTCCTACCGCGGAAACCTTGTTACGACTTCAAGACGATAATGAACAGGTCAGAATGTGCGAGAATGTTATCTTCTGCGTAGGTTGTCTCCGTCTCACGACATTGCGTATTTATTTATACGTGGAGTCGCAGCGGAGTGGTGCTGACGTCTGGACGAACGTTCAAATTTTGAGCTCATAGAAAGTAGACAATGTTAAAATTAACTATGGTGGCTCGTGGCATGATATGAAAAGCCTGCTGTGGTTCGCCGTTGTTTTACGTAGGGATTGGGGAGGAAGTGAAGGGACAAACACAACACCCATTCCTGAAATCCGAAGAGGTAACATTAAATTTTACCTCCCCGGTCGGGAATCGAACCCTGGACCCTTGGTCTACTAGCCAGTAGCTCTAACCCAGGGGTGTCATTTCAGGTTTTCCTTGGGAAGGGCGGCATGATATTTTTGGCGACGGTGACTTAGTTGCATCTTTTTTAATAATTAAGCATGTATAAATTAGAAACTTTAATAATAAAACCTTGGTTTTATGTGCTTACGTTAATATTTAAATAAAAAATACACAAAACAAATATTTACACATTTCCTTCTAAATCCAGGGGGGCCTTCCCCCCCCCCCTACCCCTAAATGACGCCGCTGCTGAAACCACTGAGCCAAGTGGTCGGACGTAACGGCATAATAATGTAGGTTCATAGTGTGACTTAACACCTTCTTCCTCGGCGAGGTTATTAGATGGGGTAGGTAATAACAATTTAGGACATGTACGTGGTTTTTCACGAGTCCTTCAGTGTGCCACTAACTTCTGAGGTTCTTGAGGCGCGTTAACTCGTTTAAAAAGCATGGTAAGTGGACATTATCATCGCCCGCGCGAACGCAAAATACGGTCAAACCAAGGAGCGAAAACAAAAAACTCCATTACAGCAGAAACTTCCACAGATTCATTCAGAACTTCGATGAAGCAGTCTATACACATAACTTCGGCAGTTATGATGTCGGCAAACTAGTATTCTGTGGTTCCTTGAGAATCGTTGTCTAGTTTCTTGGATGTTTTATTTTATATATTTATTTTATTTGTTTGGTTTTACGTGCCCTCGAACGGCACAAGACCTTGATAAGAGGCAAATTGTGCTAAGTAGGTAGGAGTCAGCCAGGGACAGTTTAAGGAACAATCACAGGATTCGCCTGGAGAGATTTCGGACAACCCTGGACAACTGCAACAGGATGGCCTGAGTCAGGGTTCGAACTCGAATCCTCCCGAACGCGAGGCGAGGGCGTTACCACTGCTCCAACACCAGCTCACTCAGTAAGTAGAAACACTGCTTAAAAAAAAAATATTCCACTTAATTTAAAAAATTATATTTCAGTTACCAGCTGACGAAAGTTTGGGCTCGTTCATAGGATACAGTATAAATAGGGATGGTGATTTATCACGGGACATTTGACAGTTTGCTGGCTTCAGTGATATGTATTTACGTATTTCCAACTTTTTTTATCGTTACTGATGAGTACCATTTGACTAGACCTATGCCTTGCGTATCCAGGTGCGCTACGACTGAACATCTGTGATTCGTGTATAAACCGCTAAGCCGTGCGACATAACGGCCGTCCAATCATGGACGGTACACTACACTACACAGATTTGGAGAATACGCCGGCGAAACAGTTTTTCCTAACGAGCGCAGTGTCTTAAGAATGAGAGAGATATATTTTGGTCAGCGCTTAGCAGCGAGGTCTTCTGCGCCGGTGAGAGGTGGCATGAGGTATGGGGCGGCGCCGGAATGAAGCGGCGAGGGAAACAGGAGATCCCTGAGACAACTCGCCGGCACTGCACGATTCCCACATGCGAAAATCCGGGAATCGAACCCGGATCGCCTTGGTGGGAGGCGAGAGGTCTGACCCCTCGACCACCGCGGCCGCCCTTAAGAACGAGGTTCCGACCTTGTTCGAAGTGTTTCTTTTCGTATGTTGGCACAATGGGCACACGTGAAATAGTATCGTAGAAGAAGCCTATTTACGAACACACAGCGGCGCATATGAAGCGAGTGGTAGGCGGCGCCCTCAAGTCACAGAACCCACACATCGCAGGATAATTATCTGTGGCGCACCATAACTACGAGGCGAAGGTACCAATATTACGGACGCCCAGCCGTGAGTGCGCGCACACAAGCACGGACGCGCGCAGGCAGGCTCCAGAGGCAGCAGCTGGCGACGCTGGACTGGCGCCCCACGCGGTGACCTTGAGAGCGCCTGGTCTCCCCTCCCCCACAGTTTTTTCCTCCCGGGCGGCAGGTAGCGAGAGCCGCGGCCTAGCTCTGGCAACGTGCAAGGAGCCACCAACGATGGACGGGATCATATAGGGGAGAGGGGGGCGGCCCCCACTGGCATCCCTCTGGGGGCGACACCTGGTCCCACCGCAGAGGCCAGCATCCCTCGCACACTACCTGACGTCTTCTGCCCGCGCCCAGTAGAAACCAACGAGCCTACGACCACGGGATGCTTCGACCTGCGCGCAGAAGTAATATCAACAAGGGCTGACGCGTTTACGGAGATTCCCCGATGGATCCATCAGTGGTTGAAAACACCGATGTACACCGGTCGAGGCCATTACCGAACATCATGTTGACAGTTTTTTTTTTTTTTTAAGATTTCCCGTTACGAATGAAATGGGACGAATCTACTAATAAAATATCATTTACCACTATACCCCCACAGAAATCCAAACTGTACACTTTGGTATAGTGTTTATTTTTGCAGTATGTATATATTTTAAAATACAAATAATTTTCCATAAAAGAGACACTAAACGTTAGCTTTCTTTGACTTCACATTCCACAATCATTTCAGCAATTTGAAATTTTTTTTGCGAGATTGAGTTTTAAAAAATGAATTGTGGAAGTTCTGGTGCACATGCACCAGACTCGTAGGATTTTCACGTCGGTTGAACAGGTGAATACGTCGATTCAACCGGTTGAGGGTAAAACAATCGTTTATGAACGTCCTGTGTACACCGGTGTGTTTCAGAATTTGCGAATGCTAAACCAATGCTGACGGCATATCCCTATATGTGTGACCTAATTGAAATTCGCCATATTGCAGCTTATAATATACGATGTCCTACACTAGTGCTTTTTTCTTGTTAAAAAAAATGTATTCCCATCCACGCTGATGTACACAACCCCCTCATATTCGCCTGCAATATTTCAGCGTTAAATTTGGCCATGTAAAAAAGAGCAGAATAATTAGGACCAGGAAAATGTCGCGAATTCAATTACCTACATGCATCCTATGTACACTCAATCCCATTAGCTGCTACTAGCGGAACAGCAGACAATGAACGAATAGACGAGGCTTGAGAATACATAGTACAATGGACTTTAGCCTGCAGGTCGTTGAATTCACGAAATTTTCCAATCCCTACGAATAATAGTATAGTTCTTACATGACGTCTCTGGCCTCGACCCATTTATCCAACCTCGCTCGCAACAACGAGCCACAAGTTTGTAGCGACAACAATTTAGCACTGCTTCGTTTCAATGTATTTTATGCAGAGCCACTGATTTTTAGGGAAAACAATCTTACAACAAATTGTTTCAATGCTTCACGTGCACACGTGTATCTCGGCTTCATACGTAGTGATAGGTAGGGACCTGAAAAATTACCGTTTTCTTTCAGTCACAAGCTTGAATTCCAGTAACTGTACGTTTGTGCTGCTTTCACAATTGGTCGTAGACATATTTGACTCCACCTTGAAGTACACGAGCCAATAATAAACATGTACTAAATGCGGGCCCATTTTACTGTGTCAGCGAGCAGCCAATGAACAGATGTTGTTTGCTTGAGTACACGGATATTCTTGAAGGCTAGCATAACGGTCAGGTAAACCCGCGAATTATTCTCGTTTATAGTGATAGGTGGATGTACGTAAATTTCGCAGATACATTCCAGGTCAGGTTGAACGCCAATTATGTATACTTCATTGTCATGTCTGTGACTTGCTGGCGGCTGTTACGAAACGCGTTTGACTACTGCAAGCCAGTAGTAAATAAGGAAATAATACGAAGTGTTATCGCTTGCTACCTGCTTGTACGGTTATAAGCCAATAGATAATCGATTGTGGCCAGTGGGTGTACAGGACTGACAAGTCTAAGCTGCTGCCAGATGAATCCGCGAAATTTACGTACCTCTAGTGATAGGATGTAACTGTTAGCAGCTTGGTGTCCTACCAGCAAATCACAGTCGTGTGGTGCCGCATTTGTGGTACGGGAACAGGCTGGCGATAAGATCTAGACTGGCTAGTGCGTCAATAGCAGTGTCGCCTTTATGCGCGGGCCGCGAAAACGACATGCAGTGCTTTGGTATAGCCAGAGACACTGGAAAATCGCGGGAATAGTAGACTGTTCGCTGGGCTCCAGCGTGATGTGTATAACACTGAATGTATTGTATAAACATTGGCTATCGTTTATTTGTAGCATTTTTTCTCTCTACAAAAGGCCCAGTTAGAACTGTACAGCTTGGACACACAGCGTGGGTGATTTGTCACAAAACTGTTCACACATGTCACGGTTAATATAATACACTTTATTGGTGACTATTTTAAACATTGCGATTTTCCAGTGTTTCTGGGTATAGCCTTTTCACTTTAAAAACGGAGCACTATTTTTTATATCGGGGGAATGTTTACACTGGTTTTTGGTTCAGGGAAGTTTCCAGGTCAAAAATACATTAAGATGATTGCAAAATGACAAAGAAAAATTTAAGTAGTGCTCACTTAATCGTGAACAAGCTATAGTTAGCTTCTTCCTCTGCGAATTTACGCGGCGAAACTACTTTTTTTTTACGGAAAAAGCGTTGTAAAGTCCACCGCGTACTTCTCTATATTTGGTTTATCATTCCAGATAGTTTTTTTTGTAGATAGTTGTCTGAGAAAAGCCATTTTATGTCATTTTTGATTCTAAGAATGATATGTAGAAAACAAAAAATAGAGAAACGTAGTTATAAATGTGTTTTATTCTCGTACACAAAGATATCGAACACACGTATAGTAGTATTTCTTAAAAAAATAAAATTCTCCTAAAACGTTTTGCGTCAATGTTATGCGCCAGCTGTATAAGGCTCTTAAGGCCAATTGTGGAAACGTACGAAAAGAAAACCTACTTCAGACAAGGTCGGAACCTCATTAAAAACACTGCCTAAGCCCTACAACGTGGCTAAAAACGGCCTTTTCGGACTGCATACTTGAAAATGTACTAACCTGATGTATGTGAAACTCAGATTGCGATGTGCACTGAACACTGCTACAGACTTTCCAACATAGTATAAACGGTTCGGCGGGAACCTTGCACGCTATTTCAGCGCTTTTCTAGTTGAGGCGATGTCGATGCGATATTGAACGCGCGTTTCAAGGTCGCCCTTAAGTCTCCGTCATTTCTGAGCTTCTGACATACAGGTAGGCGGCGCCTTACAGTATAATATACGGCAATTAACTACAAATATTATTTATGTTAACGAATTGCAATGTCTTACAGAAAATAATAGGTGCGCAGGCCCTATCCAGTGTCACCCCCCAGCGGGATGTTCGCCAAGCTTGCCTGAAGGGGCCCTGGGGGGGGGGGGGAGAGAGAACATCAGCGCCGTGCGGCGGACTGGAGAGAAACAAGTCCCGCGAAGACAGACGACAGTCGGGTTTCCACGAGCCACAGGTAGTTTGCTTTGCCTCGCGGCGTCGCACACCCCTCCGCGTACGCATGTGCACACGTCAACAAACACGCTCTGCTGTGCTCCCCATGGAGGTAAGAATAGTCACGCATGGCGCTGAGGTTATGAACACTCGTTTATAACAGAGATTAGACAAACATGGCGCATAAGGCATAACTTATGTCTACGACGAGGGGCGTGTGGCCCTCAACCGGCAGGGGGAGGAGCCCATTCGCCATATTGGTAACATGAAACGAGGCTGTGGATTGACCAACCATGACTGCACTTCAAAACAACTCCGCCATATTGCTAATTTGAATAAATAAAGTAGACTTGGCCTCAGTATGTGTTCCTAATTCTCCATCTGCTCTTTTTCTCTCATCTCTGGTTATTACTCACCTTTAAGCAATAAGACCATTACAGATGATAACGCAAATAAGCTACGTAAGGCTGGGATTACGATGACTTCACGTTCACGTATCACTTACCACTTTATCACGTGTACGTAATACGTAATCATTTGAGGTGTCATTACGATCCTTCACGTAAGCTGCAAGCAGGCAATGAAAACCGTCGCGAGAGGACCTTGAAACTAATAGTCAAAGATAACATGACACAATAGAAGACATTAACTCATACGAAATGTGATTGGCCCAGGCGGTCACGTGGTATAACTTCACGTACGACTTTAACTTAAAAAGCTTGACATCGACAAGCTTTTTGTTACGTAAAAGTGAATGTAAATATAAAGTGGCGTGATCGTGATAGAACCCGTTCAAGTACGTTCGTCAAGGTGTTTCCTGCTTACGTGAAAGTTGAAGTAAAGTGAACGTGAAGGCATCGTAATCCCGGCCTAACTAATAACGTTAACCACTTATTTGCTCCAACCAGGGCCTTCATTGCAAACTCATCACACTACGATAAAGTAACGAACAAGTTATCACCACGATGCGACGCTAACAAATGTGGCTTCACTTATCGCACATACATATTTCTGCAGGCATGGCTCTACACAACACAGGCTAGACGTCGCGCTCAGCCAACAACGCTGGGGGACATCTCATCCAGAGTGAAAATGTTGAGGGCTGTTGTAGCAACGGTTCGCGGAGAATTACATCACCACGAAGACACAGTTCAATTAAAACCCGTCCAACAGTCGGTGTTCTGGAGATCTGGCTACGCACGATCAAGCAGGCACGACAACGACCAAGGAATCACTACTGCTCCACGACGGCAAATTAATGTCCCATGCTAACGAGTGAGTGAGAGATTTTGGTCAGCTCTTAACATCGAGGTCTTCAGCGCTGGTGAGGGGTGACATGAGGTGAGTATGGAGCAGCGTCGGAATGAAATGGCGGGGGAAACGGGAGATCCCCGAGAAAAACCGCCGACCAGCGACATCGCCCAGCACGATTCCCACATGCGAAGATCCGGGGACCGACCCCGACGGGAATCGAACCCGGATCGCCTTGATGGGAGGAGAATGGTCTAAGCATTCGGGCATCGCGTCCCCAATATGCTAACGATAAGGTCTGCAATGCAACGATAGTCCGGCAACACATTCCCGACACCGACAACTTCTCGACAAACCATTCCGGATGGTGGAGACCCTGCCGACTGATCCTGTGAAATTTTCACCGCGAGGTCACGCGTTTTCGAGCTGTGTTCCCAAAACACGCGCGTAACTCGCAAGTTAAAATGCACGACACCTTACCGCACCCCGTCACGAAATCAGGATGTGCAGTACGAAAACTCTGCCGTCCCGACGAGAAAGTACATTACAGTCGTCGTTTATAAGGGGCTACGCTTCCGGACGAGACACGGAGCAGTTGAGTGATGCTGGCTCCATGACACGACACTGTAATAATGCCACAGAATATTTAATAATGCAGGAGTGAAGCCGGTAGGACGGCAAACTTAGCCACACACGTCAGCAACATGGCGGGAGCGCCTACCGCCAATCAGCGAAAGGCGGCTGCCTCGCTATCAGGCAGCCGAGCCAATAGGAAGACCACACGAACACGCCGCGCAGCCAATAAGCGGCGAAGCTACGCAGTACTGTAAGACAGTTTAGTCAGGGGCAATGCCACTGAGTGACGATACAGCAGTTACGAGAGAAGACAAACCACGCAGGGTGAAGAAGGCGACGACGTCAACTCACCTAGCAGCTGGACGCTGGACGCGTTGCGGCTGGAAGGACGCCGGCTGGAATGCGCTGCAGACCGGGGCGAGGGGGTGCGGATGAGAGCCTCAGGGAGGTTCCGCGGAGAGGCGGGGGGAGGCCGAGGCGTCACGGCGTGGCAACGTCGCACGTCCCCCTCTCCCCTCTGCCAGAAGGGACGCCGGGGACTACCTGGCGGACCGGGGATGACGTCAGGGAGGGAACCCGCCCCCCTCGGGCCTAGCGGGCGCCTGCTCGCCGCCGAGACGTTGTGTCGGCCACCGGCTCCAGACGTCGTCGCCCGCCCCGCCCTCCCGCCGACAATCACAGCCATGCCGTCACCTTCCACCACGTGAGCCACCACGTGCCGGCCTGCTACAACGTTGTTTCGTACGGCGCGCTACAGCTGCATTCACAACATCCCGTAACGTACGTGACTGACTTGGTCAATTTTCCACTCTTTACGTACCTACGCATATTGGGGGTTGTGAATCATGCTTTAGGCCCGTTCTACAGTGAAACGGAAACGTAAGAAAGCGGATACGCAACACGCAAACGAAACGAGCACACGAAGTGAAATACGTTTTCTATTATACAATGCGTGAAAACCCATTCATAAACGTACGGACTTGCAACCTATGAAACGAAAAAGAAGGTATTTCTCATGTAAATTTCCGACATTAGAAAATTTTGTTTCACTTTTATTTTTAGGTAAGTACGTTATAAATATTATTGCAAGGTTTGTACATGTCTTCTATGGAAATATAAATGTTAACAGCTGCATAATTTTAACGTAGTAATTAACCAACAATATTTTACAACACATTTTTTCCGATGTTTATTATTCAAATGGTACTTCACGAAAAGTGTTCCGTAGTATTTTAGTCACGAATAATAATTGTAAATACAGTGCACGAAGGCGTCTTTAACTGTTAACCGCAAAAATTCAACGTGTAAAAGGTTTGTAAACAAAAATGGTGGCGAAATATGAAATGCTCGAGTGCTATTGGTTAAACGCAAGCACGGATATGTTAAGAGCTCGGAGTTGACCAACTCTCTTGCGTTTCCGGATGCGTATCCGTGTCCGCTTGCGTCCCATTGTAGAAGACACGCGGAGTGTCTTGCATTTGCGTATTCGTGATACGTATGCGCTTGCGTGTCACTGTAGAACGAGCCTTAAGAGTGCATTATAATTCCGCGCTGAAATGATCAGTGTAGAATTGTAGGTTTCTCAAAGCCAACTTTAATAATAATCCAGCAATCCTAGGAAACAGTTTTTGGCAACTTTCTGAGCAAAGATTTTTCGTGATTAACGTATGTCGGAAGAACAGTCTCTGACGCCGAAATCTCGTACATTTAAGACCATGATCTTTCATTTAATCCAAACAATTGCAAATAACTCGAATTTTTTTTTGTCAAAAGCTTTGAAAAAATTTGAGACAGTGTGCAGTCATCAGATACACAGTTCTGCCAGAGAGTTTTTTTTTTAAATAACGTACAATTTGCTAGCAAAAATTATTTTTCTTCAATTTGACTTACTTTGACAACAAAATACATGATATTTCAGGGGTAAAAATCTAAAAATCCGTTTGGTGTATTGCAACAGAATAATTCAGATACAAACGATGATATTATATAAGCATTAAAACTGTACGAATGAATATTTGATATGTAAATTAATGTTTGTTTAAAAAAAATTTTCGAAACTACTGCAAAACTAAAGAGCGAGGCCTTTATTGCGGCGCAAGAGATCACTCTTAACAAATGCATCATTCTGGGTAAATGTTTGCTTATAAAGTTGGCTGTTTTATAGCTATTCTATTTTGACTTTCAGAAAGTGTAGATCTCAACTGAAGAATTCAGCGCTTATTTATCTGCCACTCCATCTTAAGGCCATATCCATCATTTATACTGCTTTTACAGTAAATATTATTTCATTCCTAAACAAGAGCAGGTATCGAAAAAAAATGTTGAACAGTTTTGTTAAAAATAGTTTTAAGTATGTAGCCTAATTTTTTTTCAAGCCCAAAAGTTGTACAGATTTTGGTAATTAGTCAATTAATAACAATTTCTTTAATTGCATAATTAACAGAAACCACTACGTATTTTGTCTCGAAGAATTAACTGTTTTGTACAAAACTGTGCAAAAATGTTTTATATTTGTTATCGTTTAGGATTTAAAAAATAATTATCGTTAAAGCAGTAGAAATTATGGATCATGGCCTTAAGCAGCTATAAGAACTAAATGTTATCTTGTTTCTCAAACACGTCCTCATATTGTTTCGTTCCGAGAATATTAATGTCATATTTTGCAGCCTAAATTTTGCCCTAGCAAAATCCACTTTGGTGCACATCTCTATTCTCCGGTGTTGTGAATCCAAAGCCAAAAAACTCACGTAATTGCATGCGTATTTAAAATTTATAATTTAAAATTAATCATTGTGTTTAGTTTGTAAAACACGTACATTTGTAAAACGGCCTTTGGCTGTATATGTTGTGTATAAAATAAAATAAATAAGTATTTGTAAATACGGTTTAAATCACAGCACACGGGAGTCCAGAAACTCCTTGCGGTGTTCACAGGTGTTCGAAGTTTGAAGAGTAAGCATTCTCCATTACTTCACGCATTCGCGCACGTCGCTAGCTATAACTGTCACTACAATTTTACAATCTCACGATACTGTCGAGAAAAAATATAATATAATTTTTAAAGATGAAATTTGGCTTGTGTATTCCCTCCTTCACAGCAACAGCTTTGATCACGGAAGCAACGAAGTTAGTGCGAATGAGAGGTAAAATATAAAGTATGTAGAGCTACTTTTAAGAGGGCGTGGTACATAATTCAACGCTAAATGCATTAATCTATAACTGTAGGTTTTTCGAAGCCAATTTGCGAAAATTAAACAATAGCAATCCTAGACAACAGTTTTAGCCAACGTTTTAAACAAAATTGTTTCCAGTGTTACGAACTTATGAGGCACAATCTCTGACGACGTAACGTCGTGCATTTAACTGCGGCGCAAGAGATCACGCGTAACGAATTAGTAATTCTGGATAAATATTTACTCATAAAGTTGGCAAATACCATTATCTAGGATTGTCACTGAGTATTTTATCCATATTGGCTTAAAAAAAAAGCGTAGAAATCAATTGATGTTTTCAGCGTTTGTTTATCCACCACGCAAATACTCTAATAGTCATCCGACCACTGTATTTGATATACTACGACATAAAATGTGAGGATCACGACTGAATGTCGTACAGAGACTAGATATCGGCGAGAAGACAGCACGCCAGTTCAAGGACTAGCGTTTAGAGGCTAGGGCGAGGTAGAATGAGTGCACTGTGTCGCCCTTATAGTCGTCGACCGGCCGCGCTGAATACGTCAACCCAAGCGGCCAGTTGAAGGGACGACGTGCCGGGACGCACGCCCTACCCAACACGCCTCTCCCGGGGTGTTTCCGGCGCACACCGGAAGTACGCTGCAGGCTGCAGGAGCGACGCGCGCGTAGCAGACCAGGGCCGCCTTCCGTTATTCACTGGCCAGTGTTTTCAGTAATGTCAGCTATAATTCCGAAATTGCTGACGGCACTGATAGTCACTGACGGTCGGTTGATGACGATACCCTGTGCGAGGCTACATCCGTTTACTGAGATTACCGATTTTACTGGCGCTTCAGAGCATCAGTGTTGTCAGTAAACCAATATTTTTGGCGGAAATTCAAAAGTTCAAGTTATCTAATTATAGGACTAGTCTTTTTAAATATATAAGGGCCAAAGAGGGTATCTATTAATTTATATGCGTTTATTTAACGTCTGTTTATAGTTACAGAAGCATTCGTCGTGCAGTTTGCAAAGACTAAATAATGTTTAGAGGTTGAATCGTACCTTGCTTATGCATTTAAAAATAATGGATACAGCTTCCCAAACCTTAAATACACACAATGTTTAAGCTGCGTCGTGAAAAAACGAAGGCAACAGTATCAGTCGTAAGTCGTGCTAGATGTATTAATATGCTTAAAATATACCAACTTTATTATTAAAGTAAATACAATTTATACAACGAACAAAATAAACATGACAGTTTATCGCATAAATGAAATCACAGATACGCCAGAGATGTGGTTGCTAGGCAACGTACATTGCAGTAATGTTTACTGATTTAATGTTCCGATATTATCTATTTACTGACGGTGAAAATATTTTGCTGATTACTGTCGCTGTTCCGTTATTGTTCACGGACACTGGCAAACTGTCAGTGATATCAGTGAAATCAGTGAATAACGGAAGGCGGCCCAGGAGCACAGCCTGGAGGCGACCTTGACCTGCGCGGAGGTCCGCCTAGTCGTCGTTTCCAGTCCTTGCTCCGCGATTATCGAGCCGAAGACACTTTGCACACGTGTCAAAGATTTAATGACGTGTGACGGTTTCGATCCGAGTAGGTAGTGGGACTTCCGGCCGATCAAGTGCTTACTAAACCTTCGCATTAGTAAATATATATTTTTTTTTTTTAGTTAACGTGTCAAATACGTGTTTTAATAACTCTTCAGACCCACTACGAAGCGCGTTGAACCGGTGTACAATGAGCCGCACTCATAATTATTGAAACTTCATGTCTCGGCTACAGCTTGAAGCATATAAAAACCAATTACATAATAATAATAATAATAATACATCGTCTTTATTATGCGCAGTTAAGGCATATTTACCTTACCTTAAACTGGACACATACAAGTGTTGTGTACACGTATTATTCGATTCATACGGCACTTATTCTAGAGATAAAAAATTTAAAGAACGATAGTATAGTCAGTTCACTTTAAACTGAGCACACCCCAACACTTTTAAGATCCAGAAAGTTTTGAGGTTGGTGGAATGTTTACACTGAATTTTTTTTTGTTCCAAGGAAGTTCTCAGGTAAAAAAAATTAAGATTATTGCAAAATGGCTGAAAGAAACATGTATGCAGTTCTCACTTCATCGTGAACAGACTATAATCAGACTATACTACCTATACTAACAATATAGCATTCATGCTGAACAGGCACTCAAAAATGTTATATAGCTTCAATACTACGAAGGATACAATTTACACTAAGTTCTGTCATACGTACATTGAAACAAGCATTCATTCCAGACGTCAACTCTGGAAATCGTGGTCGAACAGTAACGAGCACTCAAAAAGCTTCCTATTGAATTGGTTGATGGCGACATTGATACTTTTATTTACTAAATTATAGTCCTCGCCACGAATGTTCTGACTCAGCTCAATGTATTTTAAAAATAGCTAAAAGTAGCAAAAATTTCAAATTTCAGAATTTTTTTAACTACACAAAAATTTTTATATTGTGTATTATACATATTAAGCTATAGCTTAAGTAACATGTAGTTTTAATATAAATTATTTAGTTTCATTATGTCCATTTATTTTCTGGGCGTATATGAAGTAGAGGAAGTTGGGTTATTATGGGATAGGCAGGTAATATGGACTACGTTAAGATCTCGGCTGTAAGCTGCTGTAACCTGTCGGAAGGTGGTCGAACTACTACGCAGTGTTCGCAGGAAGACATGCTTGCAGTCTCGTGAGCGTCGCTTGTCAGTCGGCTGTTGTATGAACGATTATTTGTGTTCCGTCTTTGGAAAGGTTTTGCAAGTGAGTGTTTTACAATTTTTTAACAGTGCTTTGAAGTTTCTTAAAATTATTACTCATGGCGTACGATAAAGTGTAAGCATCAACAGTGCTATTTTACAAGAACGTACGCTTCCATTGTCAACTAGTAACGTTAGGAGAACAGTAATTTTCAAACATGGCGAGTCGGGTAATATGGAATACCTACTATTCCATAATACCCGGCAATATTTGGTATTCCATCCGACATAAATTACAAAATAAACACATGCACTTACTGTTTATTTGACGAATGACAAGAGAGCAAAAGTATTGATTTATTTAGTTTGTTTATAAATTACAGTCATTACAAATTAAATATTATTAAAATTTTAGTTTAATATAATTATGTATGTGGAGTTGAATGGCTTTATAATATGTAAATGCCCTGTTTATGTTACCGGCCTCCGTAGCATAGTTGGCTGTCTACGGTGTGAGAGGTCCTAGGTTCGAATACTGGTTCCACCATGGATGTTGTAATGTCGCTTCACACGATGGAACACCTATGGCTGTGAGCAGTTCAAAACATCCATCCACTGATCTTCATGTAGTTTTTCCAGTTGAAGCGGTAGCTGGTTGCTCAAAAACTCCTGATGTTATCTTACCTAATCACATTTCTCTTCCTCCGCCAGTGAAAAATACATCAAACAGAGGGAGAAAGCCAGAAACTTCCTCTATCCTGACTTCATCACCATACAAGAACAAGAGATTGCTGCAAAACAAGTTACACATGGAAAAGTCTCGCGTAATAAGACTGGAGAGTCACAGAAGAATTTAACAGTAAAAGCAAGTTGTGCCGAAAAAAAAAATCACATTAATGAAATAAACTTCACGCTCATTGAAATGTTTCGATACTGATGGATCCAGCAGTGAGAACAAATCTTTCCACTCAGATAAGTCATCCGAACTGGACTTCATGCCCTTGTCAACGCCTGACTGTGGTGATGTTGAGTGCATATTTTGCCAAAGAATGTTTTCTCAGGACTCAAGGGGAGAAGTGTGGATGCAGTGTTTGACATGTTATTTATGGACATATCATGACTGCTGATAAAGGCTGTAATTCTTACATTTGCGATTTTTTAGGGGAATTTTTTCATGTTTTTATGTCAACAAAGGTTCTCCATCAATGTTCATGTTTATTAACTAAAGAATCTTAATGTAAATTAAAATTAGGTTTACTTTGCTTTAATTCGCCTGACTATTCCATATTACCCGACTGTTCTATATTACCCTCCAATTTACTATTTTTATAAAATAATATTTTCCTCGAATACATATAGGCCTATTAGTTTACAATCCAGGCTTATCAAGATCGGTGGAACTATAAACTTTGTATACATGCGATTTTCAAGATTAGCCTATAGGTGATTCGGAATAAAGTGAACACTCAAAAAAGCCCTGATTAATTTCTATTTCCTGCCAGTTTATATCTTTCCGCCGATGTTAACACAAAAAAGCCACGTGCTTTTATTTACATAGGGTCGTGCAATGTTTACAACTACATTAAACTGTTCCGATAAATTTTAGCTACAATATCTACTCATTAAATGCACGGGGGCTGAATGTAAGATATAAATAAAAGTAATCTTAGTTATAAATACCTGCAAGTTAATGTCTGGTTTCTGTCCATCGACTAATCTAAACAACACGCATTATTGCCGTTACGAATCTCGTAAATGAGGGCATATTTTATTTTAATTTGTAACGAAAAACCGCCATTACAACAGACATGACAAAATATTCAATAATTCAAGTTTCGTTCAGTTATACTGCCACGAACAACGACGACGCACTTCAGAAACAATAAATAACGTATTTTCTTAACATGTGAAATAAAAAGTATGTTGTTTTTAGGCTGGCAAACGTAAAACATAATATACAGATTACCAATGGTTTCACATCATTTCGGCAATGATATTCAAAGTAATTTCCAATACTTTTTAATGTGTATACACACAAAACGGGCAAACGCACGCAAATGATGCAACCAAATAGGCAACTCGGCGGCGAGAACCTAACTCTAATGCCACCTGTTGGTGGAGTTTGAACTGTCTGAAGCACAGAGCAAGCGATAACGGCCACGGCCACTCGAGGTCGACGATAGCGTCACATAATTCTCGCGCCAATCGAGTCTAATTATAATATATGTATGAATGTCAATAAGATCATAAGTAAATATTTTGAAGTGTATTAAATACAGACAGGTCGAGTTCGTCATATGTTCTTTCACTAATGTTGTATTCAAATAGGAAAATACACGGAACTACGTACAATAAATCGCTACC
>PNEQ01100524.1:0-12753 GCA_003012365.1 Medauroidea extradentata | reverse complement strand
TAAAGGAAAGAAAATAGTTCTGATTTGTATGAATTATATTAGGACAGCATTCTCATTAAAATAAATTAAACGAAAGCTATTTTAGTCCCGAAACTTTATTAAATAGGTACTAAACACATACTTGCTACATATACATTATGAATTCCTTACTTTACATTGGCTTTCATTACATGCCCGAGGCCCTTGAACAGCCTTAACTGAGCCTGGAGCTGCAACGCTTGGTGTATACAACCGACGAACAATGAAGGCACTGTAAGCGTTCGTCTCGTGGCCCGAGAACCGGTTACACAGCTGAAGCGCAGCTTCTAGCGGTTTACGTCAGACTAGTGGCCTTGCTTTCTGCCTTGTACTGGGACGTGCACAGAACACAGAATGTACTGAGTTACGTGTCGAGATGATTGCCAAAACATTCTCCAAGCGGTTCATAGGCGAAATGCTCGCCGTTTTGGTTCCGTATACTACTTTCCCGTCTATAACATCAGTCTAGGGTTTTCATTGGTTTTATGGAATTGGGACTTAGGGATGAAACATATCATATTGTTGCAATCTAACCTATTACAAATTAACAACAATTAACTTCTTCAAACCTAAGCCTAATCATAAAATACCGCTTTAAGACGCAGACTCAACTTAATTCCATAATGTTATTATACAAACAAATGCGAGTTTATTATTACGGGTTTCTTTAATTTTACCTATAATTCCTGCAATTCTAATACTATAAAACATACAAATTAAAAAGAAATCATTTACTGTAAATACTTCAATACTACAGCAGACAGTTATGCAAAAAAATGTGTAATCAAAAATGTTTAATGTTACTCTATAGAGTTTAATAACTAACCACAAGTCAACATAAATATAGGGTAAACCTACCCTACTTCGTGATACTAAGACTTCAAACTTCAGTAACAGAAACATGTTTAACATTTTAATTGTGATATTATATTTGATACAGTGGTCACTTATTGCCGAAACTGTACATGCCTGCTCTCTGCTGGCGACCTAGTGAACTCGGTGTACAGAGCCTTCCCAATGTTGTGAAGCCATCAACGTGGTTTATCACGATATTATGTTATATCACGATATATGGTCAGTTTACCCTAAAACAAAGAAATGGGAGTACACAACGTCTAGGTAACGCCAGTAGTAATGTCGCCGTCGTCTGCAATTTACTTTTAAAAAAATTGGGACAATGTCCGATATTGTACTTGATGAAATACACATTTGATTTTCCGAAGATCCTTACGCCGTCTTCCTACGATATGCCAACAACGGGATCATCCGTCTCAACTGTTTTTTTTTTGCAAAGAAAAGAACAAGTACGTGGAATTTACGTCAAATCAACAGCGAGGTCATTATAGACGGTGACACACAACTTGGTACAATGACAAGAACTGGGAGAGGAGTCAGCCATGGCCTTTGTTTTAAGGGTCGGTTGCCGTCACCGTGATGAATTTTATTACTTTTCACTTTTTTTAAAATTCTAATAAGAAAAGTGTTAAATATGCGATTATACCTCAAATTCTATTTTCATTGCGCTATAGTACAGACAATGCGATTTAGCTGCTAACTTATAATTACGCTACGATCTGTATGGCAATTTCTTTATATTCATAAATTGCCCGACAAATTGCGACCTAATTATATATTACCAGCTCTATTACTATTCTTGTATTGTAGCTCAAGGTAAATATAATTTGCGGTAGGCCTATAGTCGCCGATTTAACATTTTTCTTTCCAGAATGCCAAAAACGCGAAAAATAATAACATTCAATACGGCGACTAAAACCGAGCCTTACGGAACTATTCCAACATTCGCCTGGAGCGTTTTCGGGAAACCATGGAAATTAGAAATCAGTATAGCCGAAACTGGGAGTCGAACCCGGGTCCTCCCGAATACGAACCCAACGTGTTACCGCTGCGCCACCTTCCTCGGTATTTGTGGTTTCAAAGCTTCATTTAAGAAACGAGGGTTTTTATGCTAGTAAAACATTAATTTGTGTACTTTACTAGAAATTTCTCACATTTAAAAAAAATTTCTGTACACACAGACACATTTCCTATGAATTTCAAACCAATGCATTTTGTATATTTTATAAGTAGTGCCACTCATTTTTTTCGGAAACACTCCTTTCAAATACAAGTTATAAAAGTGAAGGGGAAAAAATGGAAAACTGTGATAGTACCGAAATCTAATTTTTTTTACTTCTGTCACTGTGTTGCTAAATACTGAGTTGATTTGGTTCACATGAATATCTTAAATATTTTTAATCACGTGAAGTATTGGAGACAGTTCTGGCTGAGGGATGGGAATGTGTGAAGACTAGTAAATTTCACGGGTTCAACGACCTACCGGCTAGACTCCACAGTCCTGTGTTCACTCTGTCTTCAGCTACTTGTACATTGGCTGTTGCTCCTGTGAGTGTCCAGTTGTACATATGACAAGGTAGCAAGGGAGTCAGTGCAGGTCTGCTACTGGTTAACAATCCTCAAGGAAACAATGATCCATTGTAAAAGTAATTAACATGTACAGGAATATGAAATCGAACTTCATCCCAAATTAATTTGCGAAGCTTCCGGGTCTCTAGTAAATGTGTCGTCTTTATCGAGGAATCCTCCATCAATGATGGAGTACAGTGTCGCACTGGACAGCGCACATTTCAGGACAACATCCCTGAGAAAGTGTCGGCAGCAAAGACCTATGATCCTCGGTTTTCCCTGGCAGTGACCAGGGGTAAATAGACACTAACAACATAGCAGTATGTTCAGGAGATTCTGCAGTCTCATCTGCTGCCTTTCATGGCGCCGCTCCAACGGGCAATTTCCCAACAGGTAATGCCCACTTACATGCACTTTGGGTTTCCCAAGACTGCCGTCCTGATGTCTAAACCCACCAGAGTATGAATGGAGTATGCTCAGGCGGAAGCTTGCTCCTACCCGTAGGTCGGCAATATTTGGAGAATATATTTTCTTCTAAGTACCCACACTAAGGATCAGAAGCAATATACTAAAGATAGTTTCTGAACAGGACTATACAATCTCAATCGTGCCTAGAGCCGCCAATGTGACAGATTGTGAGTTGGAAGACCATGCATACACAAAAAAAAAACTACAGTAATTTATTGTACAAAAATAAGCATGCGTATAATTAAGGTTTTACTATCTAGCTACTTATGATATAAAATAAGAATGGTCATATGTAACAAAAATTATATGAATTGAATTTCATGCCCTAAAAACGTTACAGACTAACATAATAAATTTATGAAATATAAATGAGCAGATAAAATAGACATAATGTGATAAACAAGGGCGACTGTAGTGGACAGCCATGCCATACAATTCTGCCGGAGTTAACTTCCATTGATGTAATTTTAATTTGAATAGCTTTCATTCCTCTATCTAGTTTCATTCCACGTAGACTTCTGGGTGCACAAATGTTTAACACTGAGAGTGTAAATTTTAAGAAGGCAGTAATCTTTAAATGCTTCCAACAGACACATGTTGCTGGTGCCGTGACTTCATGGGCGAATCTATCTTTGACACCCTGATATGTTTGTTGTACGTTATATTTGTGAGACCACTTCTACGAGTAACTGTTCAGTTTTGATTCTTTTATGCTTTATTTGTGGATTTGTTTCTGGCACAGAGTTTTTTATGGCGAGAAAAAAAATTGTCGAATCCACAGCAAAAACACAAGAAAGTGTAATTGTTAATATAAGTAAACGGATATTGTTATGTTATTTCCTGCTAATCAGGTACGAAATAAAATAAAACATAGATCTATGGAAAGATGATTTCCTATAACAAATCTTCTTGAAAGGAAATGCTACGATTGAAATAAGTTTATTCCAGTTTTGCCCATCACTTCTTTAAGTGCTAATACAGTAATACTGAGCATACAGCAATGGCGTTGTGCTACAAAGCGCAAAAAAAAAAAACAAGGAGTTATGTCCAGACTTTAATTTAATGGTTTTATTTAAATATGTTATTAGCATATCAGTATATATATATATATTTATTTATTTATCATATAATATGTTAGATATTAACTTTGTACTGCATACTCTAACTTTCATAAAGACAAAATAACTCCGCAAACTTAAAGAAAACTTATATTTACACTGTTTCTGAAAGTCAGGCTGAAACAGAAAAGGGGGCTTGATAAATCCTTTTTACTTCCTGCATGATTTCTAGATAGAAAAATACCGCATCCCCCCTCCAAGCCCACCTACTGTGTCATCTCTCCTCCTTATCCAGCGAAGGATAAAAGAAGGGCACAAGAGGCGAAATCAAAAAGGTTGATTTATTATTATATTAGAAATGTTATTATCTGTAGCAGCATAAGTATTTCAAAATATTTATATTCCTATCGTTAGGAAACTGTAGGCATTATTTCCTGGAATAATTCT
Source organism: Medauroidea extradentata (assembly GCA_003012365.1). Lineage (NCBI taxonomy): Eukaryota > Metazoa > Arthropoda > Insecta > Phasmatodea > Phasmatidae > Medauroidea > Medauroidea extradentata. The sequence continues at coordinate 8,338 of PNEQ01100524.1, read as the reverse complement.
AACCGATATTTACGTTACCCTCCCGAAATATCTGACGTGGAGTCACCTGTGAATAGATAAAACATAATTTTAACCCTACCCTTTTTTTCGTAAAATGTTATCCAGTAAATAAATAGCACAGGGTGTGAACACCTGATAGACACGTCATCACATTCAATTTCGTCAAATTTATCCAACGACGCATAGGTAGGCGTGCGCCTAACCCTGAGGGATGACAGGAGATGGATCCCCGCTATGAAGAAGCGATGGAATGTATAGAAGGGGGAGGAAACGAAAACTCCCCGAGAGAATTCATCGGCCGAAGGTCACTTTGCCTACATGCTAAAAATCGGAAACGACCCCGCCGCGATTCGATCCCGGAAGTCCGCGGTGGGAGGTGAGGGTTCTGTCCAATACTCCGCCGATGGTAATGCTAAACCTTGATTGCGGTGGCGACTAATTTTCATGACTTGCACAGATAAATAGTTTAGGTACAGTCAACTGTATATAAGTTTGTATATGGCGGAATAAATATGTATTTAATCCAACAAAATATTTGTTGACCAAAAAGTATACATAAAAAACCTCAAATATTGACTTTGTTGGACAAAAAAATGTATATTTCACTGCACTAGTTCCCTTTGTTACAAGAAAAAAAATCTGCTAAGCAATCAAATATTTAGTTTATTTAAGTTTTGCACGCTTTTTTGTTGGCCATATTATATATATATATATATATATATATATATATATATATATATATATATATATATATATATGTGTGTGTGTGTGTGTGTGTGCGTGTGTGTGTGTGTGTGTGTGTGTGTGGGTGGTTGACTGTAGCAACACCTTTTCTCTATGTACCGTATGTGGTGGTGAACATGATCACTACGATGAATAAAATAAAAATATGTAGAACAAAATTATCACTTCAAAATCGGATTTAAAACCTTCCACCTCCCCTTGATTCACAAATGACTACTGTTTGCAAGTCGTTTTTTTAACGTAACGTTTAAAAAGAAAAGTTGTAAGCTAGAAATTTGTTTCACAGTTAGATCCTATTCGCCCAACGGTGATCTATTCACCCCGTTTTACGGTGCTTTCGGTTTTTTATATATTACATAGAACACATTTTAATATAAAAAAAGGTGTACTATATATCCACTGGGGTTGTTGGCAGGCAATATAAGCGAAGCACTCTGGCAACACGAGATTTAAATCTGTCACAGCCACCACTGTGTACACACTGTCTATGGCGATCTCGCAAGAAAGATGGGTCTCCAGTAAATAGCTTGGAAGGTGAAGAGGGGGACGAAGCGGATTGATCGGTAGCGTCACTGTCTAGGGCCAAAAAATCTCGACACGCAACAGATGACGAAAACTCGTGGTTAAAAAAAACTGATGCCCGGCACAGACATAACTTCTGCGCCCGTACAAGCGGCGCCCTTGTGACGTCATGCAGGACTTCCGCCCTGGAGGATCTGTGACGGCGTCAGAGCGGGGCGATTTATTTTCAGCCTCGCGAGAAGACTTCTTTCAGAACCTGCGGACATGCCCCGGCCCACGGACATCACTTCGCGGGAGCGAAACATTCTGGTTGGGTGCCAGGAGGAAAAAAAATGACACGCAGGATTTCTGGATTCCTTTCATGTGTACGGATACCAAACACTCCCGGGTTCTCAGGAGTAAAAAAAAAAGTCGTACATCAGTTAAAGTATTCAGGCAGAAGTAGGCCACTCTTAAAAATAAATGCGCTAAGAGGAAACGTTTCTTATACCATTGCATAGTTTGGTCAGCGCTCAGCATCGAGGTCTTCAGCGCTGGTGAGGAGTGACGTGAGAGTGTGGAGTCCGCCGGAGTTAAGGTTAGGGGGGGGGGGTGGTAACGAGGAAGACCACCGAGAAAACCCGCCAACCAGCGGCATCGTCCGGCACGATTCCCAAATACGAAAATACGGGGTCCAACCTCGCCTGGAATCGAACCCGGATCGCAATGTAGGGAGGCGAGAGGTATGACCCTTCGACCACCACGCCCCCATTTCACACATGATGTAATGTTGAAGTAACATAGCAAAACTATACAACATACAAAATAACTAAATTAAAACATCCCGTGGTTGCATATGTTACAACCTACAGCTTGTAACTGGTGCGGATGCAAGATTGCAATTAATAGTGCGTCATAGCTGCTGCATTATGTCGATTCATGACTGACTTCTAGTATTAAATGTTCGTCAGTACTTGAAAATAAAATTAACTTTCTCACATTTACGAACACGTTGCGACGTTTCGGCCGGGAGGATTGAGCGAATAAAAAGACGAACGAGCAAAGACGACTACTGGTCAGAGAAAGGAACTATTAACACTTCAATGCAGTAAAACACTTCGGTTATAACTGTTATCTGAAAGTTACCAAATAGGTTGTACCACTCTCTAAATCCGTGGGAGGAAGAACGTATTTTTTAAATAGTGTAAATTACACATAAGTAAACTATTATGTAACCGGGTTTTTTTATTTAAGTCACAGGTAAATGTTTCAAGAAACTTTCATACATAAGAAGGTACATTATACGGGTGCATTTATAGTGGCACATATCTTAGCTATGTAGCGCAACAATTACACGCTGAATTCGCATTCGGAAGGAACCAGGTTAGATTCCCAGCTCCGGCCATAAGAATAGGAGATAGTTCAATAACATGGGCCTCAGTCGATTCCTTGACCAGTTATGTTCTTGTGTGTAGTTGTGTGTTACCGTCTGTAATGACCTCGATATCAACGGCTTGTAAAGACCAAAATAATTACTGTGTTTTGAGATCATTTTATGAAGAAATAATTCACTCCAGTTGCGTTTAAACCTTTGTATTTGGCACATCCTCGCCAAGGTTTCAAAACCCATTAATAAATTGCAGCAAAGCGATCATTTTGAGTGGTACATCATCCTTCCTGTGACGTAGTGAGCCCGGTTTACGTTATTGGTCAGCCAAAAGGCGCTTGTACCTACCAGGAGGTAGATATGTAGTCTAGCAAAAAAAAAAAAGATATAGTTAGAAATCAAAACTTTAGCAAAACTAAAATATTACATGACTGCCAGCTTGAGCTAAGCATCAACACTAATATTTACACATCCTGTGATACATTCCGTGCGTGAATTTTAGGTGAGAGAGAAATAGCCTGCTCGCACTTTGTAAATACATAGGCACCAGGAAAATTCGCGTATTCTTTTAGGAAATAATTTGATTTCAAACAATCGGAAGTTCGTGTCACCTTTGCAATCTGTCCTTGACATGTATGACACTTACTGGCAGACGGTAAAACAAAAATAAAGAAAGAAACTATATTCGAGTCCAATCATAAGGTATCGCTGTGTCAACGAGAAGCCAACAAGTATCTGTATTGTATTTCCATACACAAATATATTTGGAGACTCCTACAGGTCAGTGAACCCGAGAAATATTTTCGGTCTCTACAAAAACAATATTCGTTCTACTCTCTTTTACGAATAATGCACGAGGGAGAATGCTCCTCATGTCCATAACGAATTCCAATAATACGCCAGTTGGCAAACAACCCGAGTTTCAGACAAACACATTTCTTTCAGAGGCTGTGACCACTGTGCGTAACTTCGATCTGCTCACGCCGAAGTCACTTCGGAAACTTCATAGACTTCCGGGGGAGCCGTGTTTGTTTTCGACATCTTGTCTTGGGCTGTAGGTCGCGCAGATATAGTCCGTTTAAAGTGACTTGAGACTGTCACTCATCATGCTGAGTGTTATAAATTTTTTATGACACCAAGATTTTTCATAGATTTCTTTGAAATTATTACAGCTACAATTGGGTAATTAACTACCTTAGATTAAGCACATTAAATACATTGTATACAAAGAAGTCAATTGCAAGCTGCACTGCCGTTAGCTGAGTTAGAAACAGGCGTCAGTCCTACGTAAGACCTTGGAATTCCAAAATTGTTCGTGAGCACTCGTAAAGACGAACACAGACAATAGTTCCTGAAACGATGCATCTGTGTTCGAAGGAAGACTGTTTCTGTCGTATGTGTCATCTTCGCTGTGTTGTCTGGGTACATCACAGTCGCTCTGTTCGTCTGTATTATACTCGTTCATTTTGTCGCAATTTCTGCAAACCTTGTCTGATGTGTTGTCTGCGGTTTGCCTGCCTTTTTGGTTTCTCTTTGTGGATATTTATCTAATCGTATGAACACCCTCAGTAACATATCTGATGATAGAGCTAATACTGGCTTATAATTATTTTTGCTTATTGTATTGTGCATGAATCTTTTTGAAGGTATACAGTGACCGAGAAACATTCGTTCGCGAAGACGTATGTATACGAAACTGTTTCAGTTTGTCATATTACTCGATAAGAACACTCATAGAACGAGCACACTTTTGGAACAACAAGTACACATCAGTAGGCCTAAAGGAACACATTGATACCCAGTGTTGGAAGAAGGTTCGGCGTTAGGGGGAAATGTCCCGTTGCCGATGTTGGGAGAAGGTCTGGCGTTGGCGGAAGCTCGGATGTGTTTGGAGAAGGTCCGGGGCTGGGAGAATGTGAGGGGTTGGGAGGAGGTCTGGGGATGGGAGAATGTGACGGGTTGGGAGAATGTCCGGGATCGGGAGAAGGTCCGAGGTCGGGAGAAGGTCCCAGGGTTGAAAGAAGGTCCGGGGTCGTGACAAGATCCAATGTTGGGAGATGGGTTCAGCATTTGGAAGGGATCCTATGTTTGGAAGTTGTTCGTCTTGGGAAAAAATCTATTGTCGGGGGAGTTCTGGTATGTTGGGAGGAGGTCCAATGTTGGAAGATGGTTCAGTATTTGAAACACGTCCGATATTGAGAGATTATTCGTGTTAGGAGAAGGACTGGCACTGGGGAAAGCTACAGTATGTTGGGAGAAGATTCGACATTGGGAAAAGGTACACAACGTTGGGATTCTGGCGTTAGGAGAAGGCTCGATGTTGGAGAAAGCTGGTAAAGATGTTAGTTGTATAATATGTAGAAAGGTTGTGTGCAGGGGGCGGCAGCAATTCGGTCAGCCAGGTTTAAGTTTCACAGGTGACCCGGGGCAGCCCAGGCGAGCTGCGACGAGGCTCATTAGGAGGTGTGAATAATGGGTGGGATAATGACCGGCGCCGACTCGCTAACGGCGGCCATAACTAACACGTTCGGCGGGGAGGGGCGGTGGAAAGCACTCCGCAGCTTCTCTGTCGCACAGGGCGAGAATCGGCTCCCTGAATTAAGGAAACCCTTGCCTTCCGCGACATTAAACCCGCTGAAATAAATCGCCCTACATCTCTTCGGATTCCCTTTACTGGTCCTATGCGCCTACCAGAGAGATTTTCTGCTTGAGACACATACACTAGGGCAACTCGTATGAAATAACTAATCCTCAGCACTATGAACGAAGTTCACTGAGGTTACTTTTTTCCTCCTGCTCTAATTAATTATGATGGTTTCAATCAACAAACCTGTCAAATTAACTTTTTAACATCTACAGCAAAATCCCCTTACACTGAAATTGCACGTATTACTTCCATTCGCAATTTGAGAAAAAAGGAGGGAAGGTAAAACAGACACTGTAGGTAGGCTAGTGCCTGAACCAGGTCGCAGAAGGTTTTAATAATTTCAATAAAATTTCTTGTTAATGTTATGATTATTTGTGTTATATCCTGGTTATCTCTGAAAGACTTACTTGATAAAAACCACGTACACAGTTAACAACAAAATATATTATAGTAAAAAATGTTCTTCCTGTCTAACAGAAAACAATTAAGGTCAGAATGCATTGATATGATGTACACAGTATAGTAAGATGATTCAGTGGAGAGGCAATCACAAAAACCAGTGCAACAGTCTACCAACTTTTAACTCCATACATTGTCCCTCGGTGTTACCTACCTATGGAGAGTAGCCGACATGGACGAGAGTCTTGTTTTGTAGGGCCCCGCGTAAGCGTAGTGTGACTAAAAATTCAGGGAGGAGGGAGTTGGAAATGGGTACATTACCTTAATAGATAAATTACGAATTTCCTCGAAAATGTATAAACCACAAACGCAATATTACATCATAATCTAAGTCAAAGGGTTGTAATACGCAAATGTTTCGTTTTTAAAAGGAAACATTTTTAATTCTTTTGAAGTTCAAGGTCCCCTTACACCAATGGAGCCCCGGCTTTAATGCCCATATGAAGCTTAGCTTTATGTACCGATTTTATGTTTGCGTTAATTTCATTGACTGCGCAGTGCTTCCTATTAGTTGCCGACTTACTATAAATGCCTTACTCAACACACAATAAAATAATTACCATTCAATGTCCTGTAACTAGGGCTAGGGAAAATTCGCGAATTCAATGACGTGCGTGCTAAAATCCAATGTCCTACGCACACCCAAGCCCGGTCCATTCGTTCATTGTCTGTTGTCTAAATGAGTAGCAGGTAATGGACAAATGATACGGCTTCGGTATACACAGGAAATTATTTCTAGCACGTTGGTCGTTGAACTCGTGAAATATTCCTAGCCCTACCTGTAACTAAGGACGGAAAAACACTTGTGGCTGAGAAACTGTCGTCAAGGTCATCTGCCATCAACTGAGACGCCACATTTATACGAAATGTTCACCCCGAGTCAAATAGTGTCAGTGATTCTTGGGACAGTATTAGATTAGTACGTTTACTATTGTACCTTACTAGTCCAACCCCTTGTCCACTGAAATCTTTGAACTACAACTAATTTAAGAGAACCAAGACGTTCGACATATGTTAGGTGTACATATTTCACACGACTATGACGGCAGATTAGTTAAAACCCAATTTCTTACCGTATACCTTGAATTTCGCACAAGGATATTAAATGTGTACTCTTAAGGCCACGGCTGTTTACGCGAGTTTAATTTTTTAAATCCAGAAAACCCGTTACATAGAGATGTTAGAAATTGTTTGTACTATGTAGTTTAATTTTTTTGAAACATAAGTTTATGTAATTTTGACTAATTATCGACATAGCTGAAATTTAAAAATCTTGTATTTAAAAATATTACGCTACATCATACAAATAATTTCCAAGATTTCTATGAAATGGTTTTGCGATACCTGCTCCCGCATCAGGATTTAAAAAAAATAAAACTTACAAAAATAGCATAAATTAAGGCGTGTGGCCTTAACATGTTTCGAAATTCTTGAGTCTCAGTAAATAGCCGTACGCTGCACATTTCAAAAGTCTGCCCTACGATATGTTCACGGATCTCAGTGGAGACAAGGGGTTGTTTGAATAAGGTACAACAGTACAACTACTGGACGAGTCAAATAGTCACGCAAGCGTAAATCCCCCCCCCCCTCCGTCAGAGGGTCTGAAGCAAGGGAACGATAAGGGCGACAATGATTTGTGCATCACGTACCTCATCGAAGTACTAAACTAGCGTGAGATTTTAAAATGTTTGTTGCAATGGGAGTTTACAATTAAATTTTATTGGATTGTGGACATACGCCATTGCTCATGTTTAGCTGATCAAACCTGTGTTGAATGACAAAGTACGAAAACGAACAAGAAAAAAACATAAAATAAAACGCACACTAAAATATAAAAAAAGCTATCCCAGAGGAATTCTGTCAAATTTTTTTTTAAACAAAAGTTTTATTAGACAACAAAGAATTCTAGAAGTGGAATTCAGTCGAATATCGACACAACACCCAGGCACAAAAGACAGACACAAATATAGAACCAGATTCCCAATATGAAACTTGTGTTGTGTTGTCTATTGTCTTGTGTTTGTTGTCCACCGTTCACTGTTTTTCGTCCATTTCCATCTTGTTTCATATTGGGAATGTATGTTTACATCCTCCTTGGTGTGGTCGTTGAGCAGGCAGTAGCACTGAAAACTTGCGACTTCTCCAGCGCCTGTAACGACCCCCTCCCCCCGCCCCTAGCCGGAGAAACTCACCGACACTTTTCCAACCACAGCTTGTACCATGAGGTCGGTTCAAGGTTATTGGCGCCGCCAAGCCGGCCGCTTCGGGGGAACCGGCGCAGTGCCTAACGGCGCTATCCCTAACACGCATTTTAGGCATTACGCCGTTAGGCACTACGCCGTTAGGCACTGCGCTGTTAGGCACTCCGCCGTTAGGCACTGCGCCGTTAGGCACTACGCCGTTAGGCACTGCGCCGTTAGGCACTGCGCCGTTAGGCACTCCGCCGGTAAGTGAAATCAATATTTCTCTACTGACACATTACGTTGAAATCCATTTGATATAAAAATATACCTTTTAATTACCAATACAATAGGATTATAGGATAAAAGTGTCACTACAGTCGAACATAGGAATAGTTCTAAGAGTTGTTACATGATGTC
>PNEQ01100523.1:0-10951 GCA_003012365.1 Medauroidea extradentata | reverse complement strand
TAACTGAGCGATTGTATTGTTCTGTAAACCTACTACATGTTGATTACAGTGGAGGATTTAAGGGGGGTGGAGGGGGTGACCGCCCCCCTAAGAACCTGTTGTGTTTTTTTTTCGTATGGTAATTTTTAAAGTATATACAGAAGAAGCATTACATTTTTACAAATACATATTTTTTATTAATATTCATCCACGCAAATAGACTCACAAATGCCTTAACACTCATATAATATGTACATTTTATATGATCATAACTGCAAAATTCAACATTGCTAAACATTCTTTTTCCTTTCTCTCAAGCTCCTTTTTACGTAAGCGAGATTCGTTCTTGCTCGAAAAGCGCTGTGTGCTGTGCTGAAGGGAGGATATAGTTCCTGTTTTTTTTTTCTCTTGTTTGAAGTCCCTTGCGACCCTTTCTCAGCAGGAGGGCGAGTGTGTCAGGTCGACAAAAGACTGGTCAAATCAAGGCCCTGTCGTAAATAACGGCCCACAGCTGGGAGTTGTAAAGAAGTGTGAAAAAAAGGGGGGGGGCGGATTACGATCTACGACACCATGTCTTCACAGTCACTAGTGTGCAGTGAATGAGTGATGGTTTCAACTATATTTGTTATGAAGTGTTTTACGTTATGTTATAATGTTGATTACTAACTACGAAGATACAGAAAATAACCTGTTTACATATTTTTTAGTAAACTTCATAAATGTGAAGCAACAGGAGACGGCGATGCTGATACTGCAAGACAGGTTCGTTTTTATTAGGTTCTTTATACCGTGAAAGCAGTTTAAGGTCGTTATAATGTGAAAAATTCCAAAATTTAATTTGTATGAAATAGCGTTATCATCTTAAGAACAATATTTTAGCATGCGTAGTTTTCCCAAAACTGCATGTCGAAGTCAAAATTTTGACATTATGGGAACATATCTCAGCGAAACCTTAATGAATAACGGTAGATAAATAATGAACACTGAGTTTTAATTAATGTCGCGGGCTGTAACTTACAGTTATAAAAACACAAAACAACAAAACTTTGTATTTAAAGAAATTCAACAAAGTAAAGGAATTTTACTAGACTTTCAGAAATGTTTTAAGAATACAACAATTTTTTTTATTCTCGTGTCCATAAATTTGAGTGAATAGCCATTGGCTCATGACATCTGATTTCAATATATTTTTTTTTTAGATTCAATAAAGCTGTTGGTTTTCATTGGATGTATGTTCCCGTGACATGAGGCTTTTGAATAAGTAAAGAGATTTTGATATGCACTTAGGTATTTTGGGCATGTGCTTGTGATGGGTGATATGATATGAGTATGCCGCAGCACCGGAATGAAGGAACAAAGTAACCGGAAGATACCTGAAAGAATACGTCGACCAGCAGAACCAAATTTATTGCAAAATTAACCAGGTCGCACGTTTTTCAAGAACTAACACAACCAAAAAAGATTCGTCTAAGCAGAATATTAAAATTGTTTTAATTTGTGAAGATCTAAAGTTTTGTGGTGTAAAGTGTGTGAAGTAATAGGAAGTCGGCAAGTTCAGTTTAAACCAGGTAGCAAGCTCCCACTGTCCACCCGTGCCATCATCGTTATTATGCAAGGTTTGTCGGTTTTGCACTTACGTTTATACGCCCGCTACTCTGAGGAATCTGTAGCTAAATTATGTCGAAGGTTACCATGGCGTCGTCAGCGATCTGCCACCCTAACTTGCGACGCTTTGCAATAATTCTAAATAACCGGTCCGAATACCGCAATTCGCAGGCGTTCCGACGCATAAATTGAAAACACCCACTGGTGTACACGGCCCGTCGATCTCTTCATTCAACACCATCTCTGGAAAGGCGTCCGGCGCCTGAACTGACTCCCTGGGTTACCCACCCGCCGTTATCTGCGTCTCAAAGCGGTCTTCCGCGGCTCGAAAACGTCTGTCCAAAAATCTGTCAACTATCTAGCAATGCTCCTGTTTGGCGCTAACTTCCCTGTTGCTTGCCCTGCAGACGTTGATTCAATTGGGCCAATCAGGAGATAGCTTCCGAAAGATAGCCCCGTCCCTCGAGGACACTTAACTTCCTGCCACTACCATATTTATTACATAATTATTTAATTTAATTTAGCTGCACTTTGACAAATACCCTACGTGTTTATATATTCTTAAAATTCCTCACATTCAAGTTATTATAATTAATTAAGATTTGTATCTTAAACACAATAGGGTGGCTTTCCTCCCCTCTCGCCCAGTAGCTAGGGAAGTTAATTAAGCGTTAGTGGGGGCGAGAAGGCCAAGACGCTTTCACCTGCTGTTTCCACAAAGACAAATTATATACATTTCTGTTTTTCCTAAATAAAATTCTGTACATAGAGAATATCGGCATCCTGACAGGATGACGAAAAGAATGAATCGTCGCATGACATGTTTATAATTATATCTGTAACTTATTATATTTGCTTATAATTGATGGCTATTACTTCTCATTAATTGGGGTGGTGATCACATGGCACGTTAGAATTTTTTATATCAGCCCAAAAAATTTCCCTTTACAAACATAATTTATCGTAAAAATATATAACCATTTTTTGAAAGTAGTATATTCAAATTTTTGGCTTCGAAACTCCTGAAAATGCACCATTTTGCACCTACAAATCACAATTTTTTTTACATCAGATCACAGAATTTCCCTTTACATGCATAATTTATCGTAAAATATATAACAAATTTTTGAAAGCAGTATATTCAAATTTTTGGCTTGGAAACTCCTGAAATAGCACCATTTTGCACCTACAAATCCAAATTTTTCCGGGAGGACCCCTGGACGCCCCCCTTTTGGTTTGTGGGGTGCGTATGTATACTTCTTAAGGCATACTCTCCGCCCCCCTAAGATAAGTGCTTAAATCCACCACATCGACATATATATAGATTGTGAATCGAAAACTTTTTTTTACCCTTTTTTTTACCTCTTTGGGGCTGAATTCGGAAAATATATTTTAATTGTATTTGGGATATTTACAAAAGCATCAATCTAAGGTCAAAAACACTGATACCTCAATGGTTCGATAGATATGGAGGAATAATCGAAAACACATTTAATGTATTTTCACCACCTTAATTAAAGAATTTCGAAAAATTTTGAAATCCTATCATAGATATTTGCATATGTAACCAACTGAAGTAAAAATCACGACGATAGTCATTTGTGCTTCAGTGATATAGAGTAGACGATTCATAAAAAACACATTTCCCTGCTTGGTGGTCGAATTTCAAGAAATCCTGAAATTTATTTTTAGATATTTACGTAAGCAGCATTTTGAAGTTAATACCAACTCTCTATCCCAAAATATTCGATAGATATCGATAGTTAATCGGAAACCATTGAATTTCAAAAATTCTTAAGTAGGCTAATATGTAATTTTATGTGTCCCATTAAAGTAAAAATCGGAAACGCATTGAATTTCGAAAAATTCTTAAATAGGCTAATAGGTATTTTTATATGTGTCCTATTAAAGTAAAAATCACAATGATATGCCGTCGGGTTCGAGCTCTATCGACGTTTCTTCGGAAATATATTTCTCCCCTCTTCACCACTTTAGAGATTGAATTTCTTGGTACTCACGTACGACCTAATGGGGAACCACACAAAAAATTTCACGATTCTAGGTCCAGCGGTTTGGGCTGCAGTTCGATATGTCAATCAGTCAGGGTTGTATTTTATATACAAAGATAAATCTCGACAGGTTACTTAATATAACCATCTTAGGTTATGTTAAATAAAAGTTTCTGATAGTTTAACAAGCTGGAATATAATATATTTGAATGCTTAATGCAATGGGATAGAATTACATACTGTACTACTGTGGACATACACCATTGCAATATTGTGTCGTCCTAGAAGATGACGGGAGCAGATGTCAGCTTCCGAAACGTTGCGAAAAGTCAAGAATCTACTGTGTTCTTTCTTGTCTTCATCGTTGTGTCACAGAATAAATAAGTACATTGTAACAGAGGTGACAAGGCATGATTTTCATCGTACTCGAATTATCTTTGGATTTCCGTGGGTGTCGGAGTTCGCAGAAGTTTGGTTACCCTGAAGTTTAGTAGGCCTTATGATATTATGTGTGAGGAAACTGATACGTTAGTATCTTCGCATTTACTATTTCTAAATATGTAAACGAGATACTAACGAATTACAATATTCCGTTAAATTTAAGTGGTTGTTCAAACCAGTGTCACAAATTCCAGATGGCTTTGTTTACTTTCACGTACGCACCAAGAACTGGTACAATAGCAATGGTTATAAAGCTCTATTATGTAGTTTCTATTAGTTATTTACTATCTGAAGTTGAGCCTCGAATCGTCATTTTTGCCACTTTTAAATATTAACCTAATATACAAGAGGTTATATAAACCAATGTGTCTAATCCACGTGGTATTGTTTATATACTGGTACGCTCCAAAAACTGGTACGATAACAACAATGAAAATGCTTTCCTTGTCGCTTCTGATACTACTTATTTATTCTGTGTTTGTGTAGTCTGTCTGTAGTCTGTGACGTCGTCGTTGTCCAGTCTTGTGTCCAACATTGTCTTCATCTCAGTATCATTGTCTGTGCTGACATAACTGTGGTGTCCTGAGATTTACAGATTATTTGCTTTGTCTCTCGAATTTTATTTTTAAATGTTTTTTTTTCTCTAATTGTTATTGAATAATTGCTTACGGGATCTTTCATGTTCTGTTCTTTTAGTTTATGAAAGTGTTGACTAGTCAACTAAGCGGTTTGTCCCTCCCCCCCCTGACCGGTTTGTTTTTACTTAGTTTCATATTATAATTATAGGACGACACAATATTCCAATGGTGTATGTCCTCAATAGTACATTACATTATGCTGGAATATGCTGTGCATTGCATTACAATTGAGGATATTTTGATTAGGTTGTTAGGTGAGGAAACCACAATACAAATGCTAATATGTGGCGATGGTATAGCTGGCCACTTCTCGCTCCTGAACATTAAGTCTCATAGAACGAACCTGCTGACGTCACGAAGATATTGGGCTAACGTGGGAATGTGGAACACGATTTTCTATTGTTTCCAGTAAACGCTACCGTTTCCTGAATAAATACAGATGTGATAATATATAGAAATAAAAATTACTCTAGTAGTTTTACGTTTAACAGTCACACAATCAGGTACAACAAAGATAACTATCATTGCTTGAAAAAGTTATGTATTGTGACAATGTAATTTTTTTAATACGTAGAAGTGGCTCAGTAGCACTTTGGCTTAGTTGGCATAGGGAGTTAATCAGCACTCATGTAATTTATTTATGTAAAATATAAAACACTAATATTACCAAGCTTACCTGATTCGTAAGAATTAAACCATGACAGAAGTAAAATACTTATTTTGCTCGGTACTCCAAGAACTGAATTGATTTTCTTTTCTTGCGACGTGAAAAAATGTGCAGTCTTTGTTTATGCCCTTTCCCGTAGTCTACATTCATAACGAAAAAAATATTCAGTTAGGCCTATGCCTATTATTCTTAGAATGAAAATTCTTGAGCACTAACAAGATCGACTGACTCATGAGAAGGAATATCAGCATGGCCCAGTGTGGCTGTGTAATCGAGGAGATAACTGGTGTGTGTCCTTCACTGTTCACTGCCTTCCTCTACCTTGATAGCTCGCCTCTCTCGTTTCCACGCATCAGCCAAGGCCACGCCTTCTGTCCATTATACTCTCGCTGCATCGGCTTGTCGCCACGCACAGCGACTCTCTTCAGGGCTTGTTTTCGCATAATAGAAACGTTTTTACTCAAAATTTTTAGCGACGACTATAGGGTTCCTATACATCATAATGTTCCTAATCGTAATACGCATATTTGTATGAAATAAATTTTCTTTGAACATTTCACACAAAAAAAAACTTTTTTTTGTCGAATTAAACAGCGAATAACTTAATTTGAAAAATTTCTAATGTAAAAATGTTTTCTTACAAATACATATCATTATGTGAGTTCGTCAAAAATTATTTTAGTGTGAATTTTCAATGTTAGGTTTCACAATAAAATGATTTCTCCTGAAGGCTTGAAAACTCGCAAAACAGCAATGGCGGATTTGATCCAGAAGACCCTTAAGAGAGAGCAATTTTATAAAACAAAATAGTTTAAACCTTTAGTCGTGACGTAATTTTAAGGGGTATGGGAAGGTACAATGTCGAACTGATAAAATATTTACCCAGCAAAAAAATCTCATCGAATTTTGATGAGTAGCTTATATTTGATTGACGATTGATCATTTCAGTACTTCCCTCGACATCGTAACTTTCCATGCACATTAACGTACGATCCCTTATTTCCACTACTATTGTGACACTTATTTTTTAGGCTTAAAAAGAGAGTACATATTAGAAATTTGTCTTTCAGTATTGGTTAAATTCGTTTTGCTATGAATATATTGTTCTTTCGGGACAAATACATAAAGTTGAAGGTGATTGTATACTTTAACGGAATTGTCGACAAAGAACTAATTAGCCAAAACCAGGTACCCTAATTTTTGTCACGAAAAAATATGTAAGAAGCAGTAAAAACCCTGTAAACTAACTGTGTGACAGATATTTTTGTACTTACCCTAGTTTAGACTTTTTGATTAATTTATATTGCATCCTATTGACCAGTTAACTACGTACACAGTATAACAATTATACGTGTATATATTTTGTAGTATACGATCTGTCTTAGAGAAACAAAAAAAAAATCTCTCATTATGAATCATTCTAACTCACAGGACTATTCGCCATGCGTATTTTAAAAAATACATAAATATCACAATTTCATGGGTTATTAAATTTAAGATTTAGAAATAAAGATACAGATCAAGGTTAGACATTCATCAACTCAATAAAATAATTTACATTATGATATGCATTTTCGAGAACTCTTTTAAATTTAGTTTTAAATTCCTTTCATGTAAGCATCGGCGTCGTAAGCATTTGATTTTTGGGGGGGGGGGGGCGTCACTGGTAGAGAAAGTGTACATGTAACATACGTAATAAAGGGGTGTGTAGGAGTCCTCCACCGAGAAATTTTATATTTTAAGGTGCAAAATGCTGCTATTTAAAGAGTTTCTGCATCAAAATATTTAATATACAACTGAAGTAAATCTTAACCTTAAAAAACCTTAAAAACTACGAAATTTTTGGGGGGACGTGTCCCCTCTATCCCCCTTCCTGTTTACGATGCCACTGATGTAAGATTAAATATTTTAAAAAGTGATAAAAATATATATATATATACATAAAAGAGAACACTGGCTGACTGACTGACATATCAAACTGCAGCCCTAATCACTGAACCTACAATCGTGAAATTTTTTGTGTGGGTTACCTTTAGGTCGTAAGTGAGCACTAATAAGGGATTTTTCGAAATTCTATACCCAAGGGGATATCTTTCAGGATTTTATAAAACAAATAAGGCACATTTTAAGAAATTGGAAAGGTTACCTTACCAGTTTATTTTCAATTGTGACTTTGCACAGAAAATTCTGAAAGAGTAACCTTTCCGAGGGGATATCTTTCCAGTCCGTATAGGCATTAAAATTAAAACATTTTTAGAAATCGGAAAGGTTACCTTTCCAGGTAATTTACTGTTTTGTCATCGTAAAGAAAATTCAGAAAATAATCCTTTCCGAGGGGATAACTTTCCAGTCCGTATTGGCATTTAAACTAAAACATTTTATGAAATCGAAAAGGATACCTTTCCAGTTGGACGATAAGATCAATCAATACAGAAAAATTGAGGTTGCCGAAGAATCGGCAACAAATGCTTAAGCATGAAAATCGTACAAATTCAATACGGTGGCACATTATTTTTTTAATTAATTTATTTAATTGATAAATAGTTACATGTTTTGTTACAATAATTTGTTTCATTGATTCTCTGGAGCAGAGCTCGGTTACGAATCTTTACCAAAGATGTTAGAAGGGTCCAGATGGAGCATGTCACTGGGAATTGTAACCAAACAACGGCTTGACATGGCTGGTATCAATATGGCCGACTAATTAAAAACTTGACGAAATATTAGTTAGGAGCATAGAGGTAATATATAGTAGAGGGAACATGACGTCACAAATGTGTGTCCAACATGGTCTCGAGAGTTTGGTGTCGTTTATTTATGTTTTCTCGGCGTTAAATTGCAGTCGTGATACATGAAACTCATGGCGTACCTTCCAGAATATGTATGTAGTCATGTGGTGTCACCAAGATCTCGGTTCAAAACCTTATAGTAAGTATTTAGCTAATATTTATTTTTAACTAAAAACAGCTGGTTTAAGGAAAACAGTAACGTGGCAGACATTGCTTACATTTGTCGTTCTGAAATTTCTAAGCAATTATAATATGCGATAATATAGCAGTATGCTTTCCTTAGTTCATGTATTCATAAGGAACCAAAATAACCCAACATGGTTGTAATTACTCAGCAATTATTATATTTTCTCTCAGTGTTATTTCAAATCTCCCACGCATATTTCACTAAAGTCACATGACACATGTTGAACACACAATTTCGTACGCAGCTGTATAGAGGATATTCCCTCTACCCTATATTTACTCTAAGGTTAGGAGGTGTGTAAACAGGGCTAAAATATAGAATTTTCAACCAAGGTCAGTAGAAGGAAGGTCGTCCCTCCTAAATGTTAAAGTAATAATTTATTTATGTTACGCAGTAGTCAAAAACAAGTTACATAGCATATTATTCTAACACAGTGACCCTGTATGCAGATGTTTTACAACATACCATTATGTTTCCAAAAGTAATTTTTGTGGTAGTTTTAACTTAGTAGGTACAGAATATGCATCTAGGATTTTTCTAGCTTACACAGTCTTCATTCATCACGTACCTACAAAAAATACCACTGTAATGGTACATATGAATAAGTGTGTAAAGGTTGGCTAGTACTGGACATGTGCATTACTTTACAAACTTTCTGACATACTGAGCAAAGTTTCCCTTTTCTAACTAAACTATAAAATTAAAATTTATTTTGCCTTACTTTCCAGTAACTTCTCCAGCAAATCTAGTTGTTTTTTTTAGTAGCTGGTTCCGCTCGTTTCGCTGTTCATTGGCTACATCTTTCAGTTGGTTTGCTTTATCTTGTTGCTGTATCAGGCGTTCATATTTCTGCAGCATTTCTTTATGGAAATGTTCTTTTTTTTCGATATCTTTCTTAAGAATTTAATTTTGAACAGATATTGCATCATTCACTGCCCCTACAACAACACTAACTTTTCCTTGTTTTGGACGAGCTGATTTGGTTATTGAAGCACTGCTACTTTTCGGCGGACTGGATGCTATTGGTATGCTGTTTGGTGGCGAAAGTTCCTTTGACATGGCAACATGATTTTGTTGTGCATTGCTCGTATGTACAGCAGATCTATGGTTGGTGGTGGATGATGATGATAGAGATATTTCAGCCGGTTCTGGGTTTACCAATTCTGTTGACAAGGGGTCGTCTTCTGTATGTGGTTCCATGTCATCTTCAGTGTTTGCTATTCCCTTACTTTGCAAAACTTCTTCGTGGGTTACTAGGCCATTACTTCCGGAAACTACCTTAGGTATTATGTTATGGCGTTTCTTGAACATGTTGAAGACTTCCTCCTCATAAGCTATGGCTTTTCTACCTCTACCAGTTTTATTTGTAGTTTTAATAAACACCTTCATCGACCTCTCCAATGTCCTATACCGGCTTTCTGCCTGTTTAGCTGTTACTGGGTATCTATATTTATTCATCGCAATAGCAATTGCCAAGAACATTTACTTCTGCGAGCGGATACATCCTTTCTCTAAAAGTACGCGTTTCTCCTTGTACAAAGAGAAGAAAAGTTTTGCAGGAGCATCATGCCATAGGAACTCTCCTTGATGTAACTGTTGTACTTCTGTGTGTGTTGATGTGGCAGTTGAATTATCTTCACACAATCCAGTTGTAGCAAAAGACTCCGACAGAACATTATGATGAGATGTGTGCACTGTCGATACCTGTGTTGTCTGTGGCTTTCTCTTCCAAGATGAGTGTTATTATATTTTCACCAATATTCACTTCAATACGGTCCTTAGAGAAATCTACTTGTGCCAGAGGAATACTACCAAGTCTGCCATCTGGAAAATATAAGTTGTGAGGTTACATATAGACCCAGGCATTTAATTGTGTGTTAGAATGGTGCAGAAATGGAAATTATTTAAAAAATTATGTATGTAGGGTTTCATTTGTTGCAAGAACTTATAGCAAGAAACGTAAGTAATTTGTAAAAGTCAAGTTGGGGAAAGGTTACTAAAAGGCGTAGAATGTATTTTGTAATGGAAATGCGTGCCCGTGTTTTTTTTTTGCACAAAAGCACAGATAATGAAATGGTGAACGAGGGGTTTCTACCACGGGCAAATTTTGAAAATTTAAAGTGAAAGCTAGTATTTTTTTCTTATTTTGCATTTTTCATTGTGCACAAATATCAAAATAGCATAATTATTATTAACATAATTTTTTTACTTTGCTACACTACTGGTGAATGGTACATTTTGTGTGTCTGTTGAGTGATATTTAGAATTATTTTCATTTATAAAGTTGTTACTTTTGAAATCAAGATTTAAGTTATGTATATTATTGTAGGCTTGTATTCAACTCATGTATAATGAAGTTACACTAAATAAAAAACTGTGAGTTGTTTGAATGTATGTATGAAGTCTTGGATTGGACAATTTTTTGTATTTAAGATAATAAATTAGTTATTTATACAGCGTAATCATTCTGTGAGTACCTTTATTTTTTTAACCTTATTCTCATTACAATATTAGTTTTTTTTAACTTAATTTATTTGTATAAAGCTTCCTGAGGGGCCCTTATGTGTATTCATGAAAAGTAGGTTGCATTTAGCAACATGTGGTTGAACGAACAAAGTTTTGCCTAGGAACTTCAA
>PNEQ01100521.1:0-12754 GCA_003012365.1 Medauroidea extradentata | reverse complement strand
CACTCTTTATTGGCTACATTACTGCTTACCATGAAACGCAGTGCAATTTCTCAATACATGTAAAGCAAAATTTCTATACCTTTGAATTAAAAATATGGTTATTAGCAGGGAAAGAAAGGTTAGCGATTTAGCGAGGGAGGGGGTGAAGGACATTATATTCAGAGCACTGAGCTCAAAACATTGACCGGCCGCCACTGGTGTCAACCAACAACTGATGCGCAGTAAACGTACATAAACACTGTGCACAAGATACCATGTTGGAACCCAGTAAACTGTGCACGTAGACAGCACACGTGGGCCAAGGAGTACACTGCTAAGTGGACACAATTAATTGGTTTGATGCAACACGAACACTACGTCTGGCAATAACAGGTGCAGTGATGTGTGGCATATATGTTCAATGTTTGGTCACCAATTTTAAGGCGTTTCTAGACTATTCGACCCCCAAGTGTCTTATATCATATTTCTTGTATCTCGCTACAAGAGGTTATAAACGTCATTCATTTACATCCTGTATACACAGTCACTTCAGTTGATGTTATCTTTCCACAATTCGCATTAGAAGCATATTTTTAAGAGTTGACTTACTAGTCAGGCATGAAAATATCTTCAAATGATATGTGTTAGTATGTAGACTAAACTCGAAAATGTAATGCTGTTTTTTTTTATTAATAAATCATATTTCTGTCACTCTGCAAAACAATCGCGACAGTTTGAACAACTGCAGGACAGCCTTTACTCAATGTAAACAGATATTTTGCTGGATAAGCTTTATTGCTAAAAATGTTGCTGGGTCACAGAAAACCCATGGCTGCATAAAAAGAACACTAACCGCGGAGAAATCCAGATATAGCTGTTTTGAACAATTGTACAAGTAATTCCGAAATTGGGGGCTATATATCGTTGGTAATGGTATATATATAATGGAAACCAAAAATGAAAATCAGACTGTGACCAAACGAGGTGCATGCAAAAGGCGACAATGTTGGACAAACACAGCAAAGACAACACAAATGAACTCAGCGACAGAAATGTTCGTAGACGACACAACACTACTAGTATGACACAGACGATAATTGTACTGTCGACGCCCCCGCTCTGTCTCCCTGGCGTGTATGCATTTCCCGTCGTGTCGTGAACGTCATGTGCGACACAGTAACACAGTAGCAAACTCATCCCATCTTACGACGTTACTACAGCTAGTACGTGCGTCGACACAGTATCAGCCTTGTTACATTATTTATATATTTGCGAACGATAATCGCATACCCGCCAGGGACTCCGGGCTGGCGCGCACACAATATCCTCCTTACAACACATGCAACGTTAAACATAATAGAACAACAGTTATAAACAAATGATGTGCCGTGGTACACTATTTGTGCAGTGTTTACTCTAGACCGCACTGCAATTGTTATTAGGCCGTTCTTGGGAAGGGAGCACTTTTTTGAGGTTCTGTTCTGCTTTCATCCACTTTGTATTTTCCGAATCACTTGTCGGGAGGCCGTATGGTCGGACCATTCGCCTCCCTTCAAGGTGATCCGGGTTCGATTCCCGGCGGTGTCGATCCCCAGATTTTCGCATGTGGGAATCGTGCCGGTTGATGCCGTTGGTCGGCGGGTTTTCTCAAATATCACCCCTCACCATCGCCAAGAACCTCAGTGTTGCGAGCTCTGCCTACTTCAGCCACGGCGAGTATACGGTTTTGCATTCGGTGGGGCTCAGTCATGTTTTATGATATATGATATAGCTTCCGGACAGAAACCATTTCCTGCGCCGAGATAAAGTAAATATTGATAACTGAATAAACTTGCAGGCAGGGAAATAGTTGTGAAGCGAATAGCCGTTATTTAGTGTTTTTCAACACGTAACAATACTTTTCTGCTCACAGTTTTCAAGGTATTGGAAAACTTCCCTAAAGGTCCTTTATCAATGTGCGTAGCACGGAGATGAATAAGAAGTCATTGGTGGCGTATATTTAGCTTCAGCCGTTACTGAGCGACATAGAATGTAATTTAACGTGTCAGATCCTATGCTTGCTCTCGCCACGCCGTTGCTGTGATGAAGGCAGCGCACTTAAATGCTGACCAAAATATCTCTCAGTCCTCGTCACTTGTTAATATCATAGGAATGCGTGTAGTAACCACAGTGTTCTCAGCTGTTAAAGGGGAATGATGTACGATTCATCTGTAATTTACGGTATGTCCCCCGCTGCAAGCATTCATGCTTATCTTCCAACAATTGTCAGATAACATGTTAGTAATTTTTATCTGGCATGTTAAAAAGGTACAGTACACTAACTTGTAGACCATTAAATGTTACAAATGTTAACACGCCTTGAAGAAATCATGCAGGGAAAAATACTGTAATTGAAAAATGGTTGTGCACCATTCCCGTTGAACGTCGTAACTGGTCGGTGCGATGTAGACGGTATCCCTGTCAAGGTCAACATAGTCGTATGTCCTGAAGTCAGTAATCAACACGCTTTGCTTACTTGATGTCGGGTATCCTTGCTGTCGTCTGATCAAGTATTGAAACATGAATGCATAAATCAGTTACCTGCCAGTTTTCTGCAAAAGTACATTGATGTACTGTAAGAGCCAAGTATTTTTCACGTACACGATGAGCGTGCTTATAGAGCGTCGGCAGACTCAGTGTTGCCAGGTCGTGGGATTTGTCCCATTCCATGGGACTTTTTAAATATGGGACAAAAGGATTTTTACTGTAAATATTAATGTTACGGGACTTAACTTTATTTGATAAGCTATCATGAACTCATAGTATCAGCTAAGTGTTTTTAGCACTGTTGCATTGCGTATTATGTTTTGGTGTTTTTGAATGTGAATCAATTTTTTTACGTTATTTAGAAATTTGTAAATTGATGTGTTTCTTGCAATACGGGTTCGTTCCAAAGGCTAGGAGTACAAGGCGCTGGAAACATACAAATAAATAACCTATGCTATTATATTGTACAAAGTAATGGTCAATTTAAAAGTATTGTTGCCTCTAAACAATATTTCATTTTTTTAAGCTGTGAGATTTTTTTGTGCTGAAATGTGACTTTTGCATATGGAGCATGGGATTTGTACTTCCCTAACACTGGCAACACTGTGCAAACCTCGGGCTTGGCGAGTGATTGCATCAATTTATCAACAATACGGCATATGTACAGCATAGCAAACTTTTGACAGTCCTGCTTGTGCCTAGTACATGTTCCGCACTATCAGACGACACTTTCAGTAATAAAAACTGACTTGTATCAATTACACTCTCTGCTGTGTGAGCCGAGCGAGGTGGGCAGTGAGTGATAAGGCACTCGCCTCGCGTTGAGGAGGGCCTGTGTTCGAGCCCCTTCTTTGGCCACACGTATTTAAGTTTTTCGAAATTATTCCAGGCGAGTTTTTGGATGGTTCCTTAATACAGATCCTGGTCGACTCAATTCATCTATCCTTCCCGCTCCTTCTTGTCACCCCTTTCCCTTTTCCCCCTCCTTCCCCCTCCTTCTTTCCTCTCTCCGTCCTCCTTTCCCTCCCCATCCTTCCTTTTCCCTCTCTCCCTAATTTCTTCTCTTCACCCTCCACTTTCTACTACTTCATCCCTCATTTAACTCTCCACTCCCTCAACCTTCCGCCCCTTCCTTACACCTTCCGCCCGTTCCTTACACATTCTACCCGTTCCTTACACTTTCCGTCCGTTCCTTCTACCTTCCTCGCCTCTCATTCATCCTCCTCGCCCCATTGTACAACTCGAGGGCACGTAACATTCAAAAAATTAAAAGTGTAGTGTAAATGTCTGGCTTTGTGGCAGTCAATAATTAAATAGTGTGCACTGTAATTGCCCTCAGAGCTGTTAAGATTTACGGAAGCCATTCTAGCTTGACGTCCACCCAGTGCCACAAGACAGTTGAACCTGGGGTGTGATCCAGTCAGCTGACGAGAGAGGCAGCTTGTGCCCCACCACTATTCTTCCTGCCCACACACACAACACAACCTTGAACGAGTATGTCTACCTCCCACTCAATCCAGCCTGCCTGCCCTCACATGTTTATGTTGGCCGAGCTATACTTAACTCTGGTGTTTCTAATTTTAGGATGGACGTACGCGACTCTCGCTGCAACTCTCAGTGGGAAAGAACGGAAGGTGAGTGTGTGTGTGCGTGTCATCCCCCGAGCATGAGAGTGTGTGGGTGTTGTCGCACGTAGCCTAGCATGTGTGTCGTAGTCAGCCTTTGTGTCGTAGCGAGTACATCCTGCACTCAACCTATAGCCTGTCGTACGCCGCATCTCTGTGTGTAGAGTATTCGTAGATATCTCGTCTCTCTTGTTTTGCTACGAGACTGTCAGAAATGTTGTATGTCTCCTTGTAACATTTACACATTATTTCGTTTATACATGCAGTTGCGCTAATGTCTTGTACATATAGTCTTTACTACATATGTATAGACTTTTCAGGATAAAGTGAGCACTGTTAAGATTTTTCTTTCTACTAGTTTGCATTCGTCTTTAATATGTCCAATATGAAAACTATCGCAAAACTAGAAACCAGTGTAAATGTTTCACCACACTGAAAACTTTTTTGTTGCTCTATGATACATCTTTTGGTTATTTTAAATGTTGGGGAGTGCTAAGTTTAAAGTGAACAGCCTATAATAGCCACTGAGTTAGTTAATATATGCAGTGTTATGGACTCCGACTATAGTTTCTATATTTTTGACGATAATTATTTTTAAAAAATATTAACGGGAGCCGACATTGAATCGCTCTGTAACTTTGTTATAACAGGTTATTTCTACGTACTCTTTATTTTGTTCAGACAAAATACATCATGATGGTAGTTGTTTCCTTAGTAACGAAATTTCCTTTTAATGGAATAATTCACTGAAGTATTTACACAGTTTGTCTCCGAAAATTACATTAAACAGAAAAAAACCAATTTACAACAAATTTACAGGACAATTTAACGGTATCGACTCTCGTCCTGGTTAAAAAAAATATCTTCAAAACCGGAAAAAAAAAAAACGGGTCTATGCCGGACTAACCTCGCGCTTGAAATACGTTGTAATGCACAAAGCAATACCTTTTTTTACGAAACTATTCCACGTGTGTTTATTATGGTAATGTACGAACATATATACACTTCAATCGAGGTCGAGATGTAATTGTTAAGGGAAAGTATTTTTTCTTGTATAACTTTCAAAGATTTCCAATGTGTTTATCTAAGAACATACTTAAACCTGTGTTTCTATAGTTTTAAAAATGCCTTCCGCTAATCATAAACATAGTTACCAAGCTCCTCAAAAGGCCTAAAATGACTTGTTTACGTTGCTTTAGCTGAGAAAAGATCAACTGTAATCGTAAAACAAATCATAGGAACCTGCACTTGACTTAATTAATTCATGTTTTTAAACGTCTATTATTTATGGACAATGTTATCAAAATTTCTCGCTTTAGGCCTAATTAACTGTTGATATGAATTGTTTGTGTTTAAACATTGAAATATAGCATTGTTTGACGCACGTTTAGTTGGCGCATGCCAGAGGCCACTAGTCAGTATAAAACTTCGTCCTTGCATACTCTATACGAACAATTGACTACAGACAGTGTGCTATTTGTGAAGTATTTGCGAGAGCACTGTCTCTGTGCCTTGCGATCTACTGGTTCGAATCACGATATGTTCGCCTTTATTTATTCGAAGTCATAAGTGAATGATTGTTTAAGGCCTCGCTCTTTAGTTTAGCAGTGGTTTCGAAAAAAACTAATTTACGCAGAATAATATCAAACATTCATTCTGGCAGTTTTAAAACTTATATATTATGGGTATTTGAATTTTTCTGTTGCAATACACCAAACATATTTTTAGATTTTTTTTCCTCTAAAATAGTACATATTTTGTTGTCAAAATGGAGCAAAATAATTGTTTGCTAGGAATCGGTACATTTTTTTTTATAAAACGCTCTGGCAAAATTATTTATCGTATGACTTTACACAGTCTCAAATATTTTCAAAGCATTTTGTTATAAAAGTGATTTGCAATTGTTTGAAATAAATTAAAGATCGTAATCTTAACAGTACTGTGTAGACAATTTTATTTTCTTGATAGTTAATTTAAAACCCATTCTTCCCAAATGTATGTACAAATACGAGGCTATACAGGGTGTCCGGAAACAAGCGCTGAGCTAAATTGGTAACGACAATGCTATGCTGCTACATTTTACATGCACAATGTGGCAACATAGCCTTGTAGTTAGTCCCCTCTTGCACTCTACTGTTCTCATCTGCATGTTATGGGTGCAGGTACAAATGTCGACTGGTCCAAACTTGATTCTACGTACACTTGACGCTACAAACATAAAATAATACCTGGCCGTGGAGCGCAAGAGGGAACTATCTGAGTGCAGTGTTGCCACATTGTACAGGTACAAATGTAGAACATAAACCGCCTTATTTGTGAACTGTGTGTTGTGTGTGAAAGTAGAGGAGACGTGAGTGTGTATAGCTGAGACATTGTAGCAGTTGTTATGGCGGCTGGGATGGCAGTGTGGGAGGTTGTTTAGCACACATGTCTTGGCTAGTAGCTAGACTTCAGCGGAGAATAGTTGTGTTGCTTGCTCTTATCTCTGGTGCTTCCTACTGCTACGCCGGATATCCTCCACGAGTCTAGCCAGGCCTTCCTAGGCCCAACATATACTTTACTCTTCATTTATACATCGCTGCTTAAGGGTGCCGCCTATCATACCCTTAAAATGTTCGTTACGGCCATGATCTGTCATTTATTTCAAATAATTGAAAATAACATGAATATTTTTCAACCGCACGTTTGAAAAAAAATTGAGACGATACACAATTTCGTCAGAGCTTTTAAAATAATGTACCGTTTGCTAGCAAAAAAAAAATTTGCTTTATTTTGGCTTGTTTTGACAGCAAAATATTGGATATTTTGAGGCAAAGATCTAAAAATTCGTTTGGTGTATTGCAATAGAAAAATTCAGATACAAACGGTGATATTATGTAAGTGTTAAAACTATAGGAATGTATTTTAGATATATGTATTAATTTGCGTTAAAAAGTGTTTTCAAAACCACTGCAAAACTAAAGAGTGAGGCTTTAATACGTTTTTTTTACTACATAACTATTTCACATGTACCTATTGTGTCAATGTACGATGATAGAACTGCAGCTTCATAACATAACGTCAGTTAGAAAAATCATTTCAAAGCATCTCAATATGACTGATGCTATTTTTTCAACCTGCTGTATCTGAAAAATTATTCACGGGATTCGTGTGAAACTGCTCTAGAAACATGCAATGAAATTTAAAAAATTTTCCACGAATGAAATGATAGGGCCACCACTGAGAGACTCAGACGAGTGATCTACAATACTACTGCACGCCGTTTCAGTGTCTTGCGGTAGAGTAGATACCACACCAGATGAGCCAGTCAACACAGTCCTTGGCGCCGTGCCTCACCGTGCCTCACTCGCACTAACACGCGGCCAGTAGACGGCCAATCTCATCTACGAAAAGAAAACACTTCAGACTACCCAGACCACGCACACTGGAAGCATTATTTTAAAGACCTCAAACTTGGCTAACATCTGCTTTTTCAGACTGTTGTTACACAACATATATTTCCCGCTTGTAAAACTGTTTGAATGGCACCAGTTTGCACATTAAATTAAAAAATTTTCGGGAGCCCCATCCCCCCGGACGCCTTTTCCCCCTGAAAATGTGGGAATAACTACTTTTTTACGGCATGTCTCCTCCCCCCCTCCCTCCGGACTCCTTCTGTATCCACCCTTGCCTCTTGTGTCATATTACGCTGCAAATAAACTTAAAATGGGCCATGTATGGACGTTCTTCATGAACGGACCTGTATAATTTGTTTCGATGTTTTGGCATAAAATGCAGTAGTTCAGTACGGCAGTACGTGTAGTGAAGGTTATTGGCGTCTGACACTAAACATGCGTTGAATCATAAGACAATGTATTCACACTCTGAAGGGCCCGTATTCTTTTCTCAGCCCGCCATCCTGATTTCTCTCTTCCGTGTTTTTTTTATATTGCCTAGGATCTTCTGTACGCCCTGCCTGTATCGGCTCTATCAACTGTTAGTCTCTTAGGCGATTACAATGTTAATTTCGATATGTTACGAAAAAACTACTGTTATGTGTGTATATACAGAGTGTCCAGGAACAACTTAATTATAAGCACACCACGCGAACCCTGGGCTAAATTGGAGACCACAATGTTGTACGATGACATTTTAGCCTATATGCGCAATGTGACGACATATCAATGTACATACTCCTCTCTTGCGCTCTTGCTTGACGTAACGTACATAATACCTGGACGTGGAGCGCAAAAGGGGACTTTTCTCCGTGCAGTGTTGCCATATTGCGCATGTAAAATGCCGTCGTACAACATTTTCCCACTAGCATTTTCGTCTCCTTAGCCCAGGATTAGCGAGGTGTGATTATTATACGTTTTTTTTTCTGGGTATCCTCTGTGTGTGTATTAGTTTTTACATGGCTTGTCGAAATAAATATTTTATTCAACGTTGCACTTTAAAAACTAGCTCGCCTACGGGAATAAGATAATTTACTGCAAATGTAGATGCCTAAAAATAATTTACTGGCTAACGTAATTCTGGAAATTTGTTCACTCGTAAATTTTAATTTTTTATGCGAAAATTTTTTTATGAATCAAATTTTTTTCACAATTATCATATTGGTATAGTACATTTTAAAGTACGGCAGCCAGAAAGTGCAGTTTTTTGTCAATTACACTGCGTCCTTGTACGAACTACACTATAGTCACGTGTGAACTAGAATTTTACAAGTTAGTTCACTGGGAATTAAGAAGCGTTCCTACATAGCAGCGACCTGAGCAAACGGCCAACGGACGTACATTCTGAGCGATAGCTGACCGTGCTCTTGTCTGAGAAGACACACTGAGGGTGGATGGCAAGACACTAGGGAGAATATCTGCGGGTGTAGAAGAGAGAAAGGGACAGAAAATTCGCAAACTCGGTTGTTTTTTTTTCATAAAAAATAAATTACTGAAGGTTTTTAATATTCACGAGGTTGAATGTAGGTTTCTATACGTCAGAAGAAAGTGTATTATAAACCATTTTTTTATAATCGTATTGGTATTCCTGTATCAGAACTTCGATTTTAGCAACAATGAAGCTTCTTGAAATAGTACTAATTTATTTACTAGGGAAGCTCCTTAATGTAACATTACACGTTTGAACTCCATACGTACGTACCAGAAGTATGGTACAGCGAGTCTCGGCTACAGGAGACTGTGTAGGTGAAAGTGATCAACCTTGCTCCATCCATGGTAACTCTCTCCAGGAGCGAGTGTTCTCTCTTGACCTTTACCGCACGTCCCTGAGCTGGCGCCCGCCTTCACAGCTTCTACTTCAAGTCAAGTCGTGTTTCTTAAGAGTTATTTGGACGTAAACTTTTTTTTTTGAGGCCCGACAACGGGAAAGGTGATAAGTCTACTCCAGTACGTACGTTAAACACTGCTTCGCTGTAAGCGCAGAGTACTGAACTAATGTGCAATATTTTCTGAGGGATTGTTTTTCAAGATGACTTAACGGCAGCCTATTATTGTATTTGTGGAAATAATGTGTTACAATCCAATGCAGCTCTATCATTTTGTTTTACAGTCACGGCTGGTATTTTTCCAGCTACGGCATTATCAAAAGCCCTTTTCACCATTTTTGAGGAGCTGGCAACCATGTTTTAATAAGCTGTCGGTATTTTTTAAACGAAAGAGATGTAGTTTGTAGTGTGGCATCTTTTCGTAGATAAATGCATTGGAAACACTTTTAATAGTTAAACATTTTTTTCCCTCCACGCTACATCACGCACAGCTCACTCGCAAAGTCCAGCTAACTCGTGACACTACGTGTGCAGCATGTCTGCCTGAAATATACAGGATATTATATGTTCCTAGCTTGATAGCTCAGGACAGTGAATTTAATGTTCCCAGCTTGAGAGTTCAGTACAGTAAATGTAATGTTCCTTGCTTGAGAGCTCAGTACAGTAACTTTAATGTTCCTAGCTTGAGAGCTCAGAACAGGAAATTTAATGTTCCTAGCTTGAGAGTTCAGTACAGTAAATTATATGTTCCTAGCTTGAGAGTTCAGTACAGTAAATGTAATGGTCCTAGATTAAGAGTTTAGTACAGTCAATTATATGTTCCTAGCTTGAGAGCTCAGTACAGTAAATTATATGTTCCTAGCTTGATAGCTCAGTACAGTAAATTTAATGTTCCTAGCTTGAGAGTTCAGTATAGTAACTTTAAATGTTCCTAGCTTGATAGCTCAGAACAGTAAATTTAATGAATATTCGTAGCTTGCGAGCTCAGTACAGTAAATTAAATTTTCCTAGCTTGAGAGCTCGTAGACATAAGATCATTTGTTGAATTGTGATGAAACCAAAATACTACAGAAATACATGTTAATAGCCGCCTGTCACCGAAATTCGGTAAATATTAAGAATAGCAAGTCATCGTATACCGGGCAAACTGTTAATTTTAAAGACATGGTTTACTGATATAAAAAGTTTCTATATACG
This sequence comes from Medauroidea extradentata, assembly GCA_003012365.1. Classification (NCBI taxonomy): domain Eukaryota; kingdom Metazoa; phylum Arthropoda; class Insecta; order Phasmatodea; family Phasmatidae; genus Medauroidea; species Medauroidea extradentata. The sequence continues at coordinate 2,167 of PNEQ01100521.1, read as the reverse complement.
TTACAAGTAGCCATGCGTAGATTAAATAAAAGTTGGTATACTTACATTGAAATTTCTCGTGTTTGGTTGGTTCAGATTTTGTTTGGTTAAATTAGGTTATTTTACCCTTAAGTTTTAATTTTTTCGTTATGGTAATTTACCTAATCATACTTAAGGAAACTAACGAAAAATTTAACACTTAACGATAAAAAAACCTATATCAAAACTAACCAAACAAAACGTCACCTAACGGAACATTTCGAAGTTAGTAAACTGCAGTTTTCTTTGCGTACGACTATTTCTAACGTCTAGAGAAATATTTTTCATCAGTATACCATGGCTTTAAAATCAATAGTTTTGCCGGCATGCAAGTAGTGATTCGTATTTTTTAACTGAAATCAAATTAAATCACGAAATAAAAGAAAGTCACAAAAACTCTGTATTTGTTTGCACAGCCTTGATCGTTTCCTCCAAAAAAAGAAAACTTATTTTTTTAATGTACTGGCTGGAATAAATGGATATTTCCCTGCTCATCTATCTTCCCGTGATCAGCATAATGGTTGAAACGTTACAATGAGAATCCTTGTGCCACGTGGCTTTCTGGACAAGTGCGTTATTTTCATGCAAAGCACGGTGTTTTCGTTGTAGTGTAGTAACGACCCTAAACAACCTGTGAACATGTCCGGTATTGTCCCGAGTTCATGTCTCCGAGGAGTCCTCTGCTCATCTGCTGTACATAGCTTGAAGACAGGCCCATAGCATAAGATCAGTGAAAATATGCTTTTGTAAGATATTGTATCTGTAAGGACTATCATTACGTACTTTACACCGTCAATTGTTTACAATTATGAAACTGTACAACTTGGCCAGAAAAAATAACAATAAGTGGGCGGTTCACCTCAGTTTTCAACGTCTTTTATTATTTTTATATTTGTACCAGATATTTTTTTCGTATTTTAGACATAAATTGTGACTAAATCTTCCTCTTAGGAAATTTGATTATCTTTCATAGTTCTTGCGTAGTGAGTCGTAAACGTCACAATTTGCACTATACGGTTTTATGCACGCCACTAAAACCAACTGACATACCAAACCGAAAAAAAATTGGTTGTCTGTAAAGTCGGTTTACTGACGATAGTTGAACGTGACAACGTCTTAAGAAAATACTGATGGAATGGTATCATTTTTCAAAAGAAAATTTTAATTTCATTTGTTTAATAGATTTGGATGTATATAGAGAAGGAAGTAATTGGAAATCACAATGAAATTGATCAAGTTATATTTATTCGTACGCATAAATACAATTATGTCAATTTTTTTTTACAATTTAATAGTTTTTACAAGTATAAATGTGCGTTGAGCAATTGTTTTACAACTTTTAAACATGTGTAATATTTAATTTCTTACAATTCTAAGAGGTTCTGCAAAATAAATCGTCGTTCGAAACAATTTAAAAAATTTTTTCATAAAATTCTTCATTCAATTCTTCATTTTAAATTTAAAAAAATAAAAATACAACAAAATACTTGAATAAAATTTATTGTTTAAAATTCTACTCAATTGTTAAAATTTAAATTTTGATTTTATTATTTTAATAATATACTGTAATTAAATTTTTTCAATTAGTTACTTAATTATTTTTGCAAATTTAATTGTAATTTGTTATAAAAAAGTAATTATTTTAAATAATTCATTATAAGAATAAACAATGATTAAATTATTGTTTATAAATCTTAAATTTGAAATTTAAAATTTGGAAACATTAAAATTTTCGTAAATCTAGTTTTTAAAAAGCCCGCCTCAATGTGTTTGATATAGGAGAAAATGTTCCCTTTGACGGATGGTCCAACCTGTCATTTCAGACACGGTGTTGTGATATGTGGAAGATTTAATATTTATGTTTTAATTTTTTTAAATCATAGCTACGCTCGATAATTATTTCGATTGAATAGTAAAGCCATCGATTTTTTACTCAACGTGAAATAGTTATGTTAACTTATTGTTTTAATTTTGTCAATTATAGCATAACCTACAATCGCTGCACTAGCGGACCGATGCTATTCATTTTAATGATGAAAGCACGAATATTCGACAATATATCACTGAATATATAATTAATATCGAAAGAATCATTACCTTTATCGCTGTAATTATCGTTGCTATAAACAATTGACACCACATTCACTTT
>PNEQ01100519.1:0-12753 GCA_003012365.1 Medauroidea extradentata | reverse complement strand
TACATGCCACGCATGTCAACGCTTACTTCCACGAAAATCCGGGCCGGAGGACCAAAAATTGTTGCTGGTTTAGTAAATACATCTTACTCCCGACGCCATGTTGATGCCACTGTCTTTTGTTTTTATGATGGCAGACTTCCAGGAATGCACCCATCAGCTCAATACAAAAACGTCACATGTACACAGGAAGTTGAAACAAGCAGTGTGACCAAAATTTTAGAAACATTTTAAGGTTTCAATGAACACCTGTTAATACAAACCTCATTATTACAAACAGCCAAATATTTGGTCCCTTCAGGTTTGTATTAAAAAGATTTGACTGTCACATGTATTCAGCAAACATGTACACTAGACCCCCGATTTTACGAACCCTGGATTTAACGAAGGTAGCGATTCTACGAATACAAACTCAGGAACCCTCAAAAAAATAACAAAATTATATGACAAAAAAAATTGTAAGGAATTATGTTGACAATGAATAAAACATACTGTATCTAATTCACGGCATTAAAATATGAATTGTAGAGTTGCAGTTATTACTTGGTAAGTCACAATATTAAAAATAAAACAAAAATAGAGAAAATTCGTTAAAAAATGCGGCAGTGACAGTTTGAAAACCGCGCTGCGGCAGCGGCGACGCCTGTGCCAAGCCAGCCGGTCTGTCTCCAACTACGACGTATTAGGATCTATATTGAGATCGTACTATAGACGCAAAGTTCCAGGGCATGCGCATATGCTCATTTAACTATAGTACAGCCTCCTTCTAGGCTGTTTCACGACGTCTTATATCTCTCTCGGCTCGCGCCGAATGAGTTTACTTTTTTACACGAACCCTATATATAATAGCGTGATATTTTTCTTTATTGCGTTAACACCATACGTACTTAAAACAATTAACTTGGTGCATAATTTGCTTAAACAATGCGTTACTGCATGTCGTAAAACGTGCGTTTCAAAAGTGAGCACGATAATAGCGCTACCTATTATCCAAGTGAACAAACATTTGTCTCCGGATATGTAGAACTTGGAAAATAAATAGACGTTCGTGTATTACGTAATCCCGGAACTCCTAATTCATTTTTACCGCATATATTGACTGTGAAAGTGATTATTTTCATTCACTTATACATGTAATTCTCGACGATTTTAGGTAAGAACGTCACAAAAGGGCGTTTTTGGCATAACGTCGGTATATGCTACAGTGCCGCTATCTATCAGCAATCTTGTGAACGTTCGTACAGTTGCGCTATCTGTCCGCTCTGCACGCTACTAGTATCTACGTTCTTGTACAATTCAACAACAACGTCGAGGGAATATTTCTACGTTAAGTTATATAAAACTGCACAGTGAATAAATGCATCCGCTTATTCCTTCTTTCTTATATAATTTACAAGGACATTTTACTAGTAAGGAATGCCTACTTTTTTTTCCATTAAACGCTACGCAAATCAGTCTATTCGCTCGTGAGAAGGTACTCGACAGCTCGGTTTTCTCTTTTTTTAGGACAAAGGTCGATCATATCTATTGTTTAGCGGTGTTATTTTGATCGTAAGACGTCGGACTATTGATATAAATTTATATTTAAACTATCACTTACTTTATTTTTCCGTTAAATGCTACGGGAGTCGGGCTATTCGCTCGAGAGAAGACACTCGGAATCTCGATTTTCTCAATTTTTAGGGGACAAGGGTCAGTCATATCTACCGCTCAACAGTGTGACGTCTGGCTACTGACGCCAATTTATGTTTACATTATTATGTTAATTAATTTCCCGCAAAACGCTACGGAAGTCGGGGCCTAAAGACACTTTGCAGAAAAAATGCAATTTTAAAATTTTCCGTTAAGGAGGGAGGGGGGGGGGGGCAAAAATAAGCCACTATCGAATTTACGAAGGTAGCGATTTTACGAATGCAATGAGAGGAACCGTGAGTATTCGTAAAATCGGGGGTCTAATGTAGATACAAAATTTCATGTTTAAAAAAACAGATTTCTGATTTCTTTTTAAAACTGGTACCAGTATGTATAAAGGTTGACATACATATGTCACTTTGCTTCAGAAGTCCCCTTTGACAGGTAATGACATTTAAGCAAAAGTTGGACAGCTGTTAAAATCACATGGTGGCGTACAAATACATCAAAGCTATTTTCATGGATGAACACTTGTGTACAACCCCTAGAACTATCATAAAAGTCCAACTTTATCCTGAATCCAGAGTATCTCTTCCTTATTTTTTATTATGTCTGCAACATGAGTATCCCCACATCAAACTTGGTGGTAAGCACTTAATTTTTTTTTTTCATGATTACAACTACTTTGTCTTCAAAAGTCAACCATTTGCATTTCTGAGAAATTTCACACCTAGCTAGAGAATATAAATAAAGGTACACTAGACCCTAGATTTTACGAATACTGACGGTTCCAGTTATGACATTCGTAAAATCGCTACTTTCGTAAAATCGATTGAGGCCAATTTTGCCCCCAACCCCTTTACCAAATTTTAAAATGGCATTTTTTCCGCAAAGTATATCCAGTGGGATCTCTATTTTCGTAGCGTTTTGCGGGAAAGTAAGACAAGTTGTCATTAAAATATAAATTCATATCACAAGACCGACGTCTTCCGATTAAAATAGTACCCCTGAACTGTAAATATGACCGACCCGTGTCCTGGAGAAAAAACAGAGAAAAATAAACATAGAGCACAGAGTGTCTTCTCGCGAATACGTAGTCAGACATCCATATAGTTTCACACGAAAAATGGCAAATAATAAATTCAATTTAAGTTTATATCAATTGACAAACGTCTTCCGATTAAAATCACACCTACGAACAATCGATACTACCAATCCATGCCACAAAAAAAAAAATAAAACACAAAGCATGGATGCCTGCTCGTGCTCGTGTAGTCTTGATGTCCATAACATTGCATGGAAAAATAAACCTAAAAAGGTTTACAAGACTCTTGTCAAAAGAACATGTCCCACCCTCTTTCTTTGTCTTGCTTCTAACTAGCAGTCATGCATGCATACGTACACATACACTCTCTCTCTCCCTCCCCCCGCCTAGGGCGCAGTATTCTCACGCAAACAAAGGACACGTACCTCACAGAGAAATTTCATTAGGCAGATGCCCTGACCACAGTGTCGGCGCCAGAAATCCTACAGCCTGGAGGAGATTGCAACTCAAGAAGTTTCTCACTTCACCAGCAAAATTTAATAAACTACTAAAAACTGCTAAAACTCGAAAAATAACGTACAAGAAATGTGAATGTGTTTCAGTGATTGGGTGCGGGTAGAGGTGGGAATAGGAAAAATCCTGTTGTGCACACGGTAATAGAGATTAACTTTACCGGCATTATATATGCGTGAAAGCGAGCTGATATAGGCCAGGGGAAGGGGAGGGTTTCCGGTTGGATGTCTGCAAGATATTTTTCCATCAAGGTATGGGAAAGGGGGGGGGGAGCGGGTTGTGTGGATATATATTGAAATTTCATGGGAAAAGGGGTTGCAAGTTGTTTCCCACGCTGATGTTTCGAAGGTGTGGGAGAGGGGGGGAGGGGTGATCTGCCGGCTGTGTGACAAGCAGGTAACTCTAGCTGTCACGGCCTTGTTATCTTCGAAGAGTAGGCTTTCACTTTATTAAAGAGAAATGTGGGTCGACAAACTGTGTAACATACATAGTCCTTACCGTCTGAACGTTGCTCTCAGACGTGCGCCGCCACACTTTTCAACAGCTTTAATTTTTTTTTTCTTTTTGATTTTTTGACGGTTCCCGAGAGTATATTCGTAAAATCCAGGGTTCGTAAAATCGGGGGCCTAGTGTAATTGCAATGCAACCACTACAATGTGACAAGTGATGCCTACAATAAAAAATTAGGCAATATTTTAAACACGCGCATACACATCTTGCAACTACGAGGTGGAGGGAGGGAGGGAGGGAGGGAGGGAGGGAGGGAGAACTGAGAGAAAAGGCATCCACCATGATGATTATCTCAACTAGAAGTAGACGTGTGGAATGTAAGAAGGGGAAAAGATGGTGGCAGAAAGGCAAGTAGACGAATCCAAAGCAACTCTCATCAGTGTTGCGGTTTATGTTATGTCTACTGTTTGCTAACGAGCTGGGGTAACCACGAGTTGATCAAGAGGATGCTCTTAAGACTCAATAAATGCTTGAAAACTGTATTCTGGTTACTGTATGAATACCTTCAGTTGACATTTTGCCCTACCCATTACAACCACATGAATAACTATCATCAATAACTTATGACCCTTTATCAACAAACCCTAATGTCTGCTAGGGTTGGGTTTCAATGAGATGAAAGACAACTACATAACGAGGTGTTGCATCGGGCCACGTGACTGCACACAACAGCGTAATGCCACACACATATAGTATATGGAAACATTAGCTGGTAAAGGAGGGGGAACCATACCTGGAGTGGTGGCGGTGGAGTCTGTGCCAGACGGCATGGGGCTGTTCTGCTGACTCATCAGCTTCTGTCGCACCTCTCGTATCTTCAACTGCAAACTCGACTTGTTGGGGAAGATGTCTTTATGCTCCTCCTACAATGTAAACATACTTCACAATATTGTACAAGCTTACCTGTCACAGCTGTGCTGTAACTAAAAGTGAAAAACAGGCAAAATTAACACAAGACAAAACGTTTGTCGGTCCTTTATGCACTTTCCAATAGTATGTCTACTTGTTTAGTACGACAGATGGTTAAGGAACTACCGTATTTATGCGAGTCTAAGACGCACCTTACTTTTAGAGCTGAAAACGTTAAAAAAAAAAAAAAAAGTTTACAGTATGCGAGTATAACTACACAAAATTCTGTACTGGTGCTGTGGTACAGCACCCAGAATTCTGGTGTTAAACACCCTTGTGAACCCTTTTGAAGAAACTGAGATAATGTCACTGGATGGGACTCTCTCTCTCTCTCTCTGTGTGTGTGTGTGTGCATGTGTGTGTGAGCTTGAGGGCTTTTGAACTGTTCAGGCTGTTCAAACAGCCCGCCTGTTGTGTCGGACATCTTCAGGTCTCCTCGGCAATCTTCGACTCCCTCCCTTCTTCCCCCATCCTTGCCTTCCCCTCCCTTGTTGCCAAGGTCAGTCGCCTTGCTCTCGAGCATCAGTCAATCTAATACCGGCCACCTCGCCGTCTGCTTCGCTAGTCTATCACCCGTCGGGGCCCCGTTGGCTATACTGCGTTCGCAGTAAGTCCAAGTTCGTAGTTTGGTTTTTCTTTAAGAGTCGCTTGTGTGGGTGCTTCGCCCCTTTCCTGTAAATTGCGTGGTAACTCCTCTTTTCCCTTGCGCCTTTTAGTCGACGGCGTGTCAATGGGTGAATTTGATTTTGAAGGGTAACTGTAACGGCCCTAGTTTATTAAGTATTCGTGTTTTCTGTCTGCCCCCTGCGTCAGGGTGTTTGCTGCCCTTCAGGCATTTTGTTGGTTTTGAACATACATGTTTCTACTGGATTTGTCATGTTTAATACGACCAATTATAAATAAATTGCTGTGGTTTGTTTACCTGCTTCCTTTTCTTTGGAGTGCTACCATTTAGGGATTAAACCCGTATGTCAGAGTGCCGGTTACTGCACAATCGGGCGACTCTGCTTGGGTTTGATTCCCGAATGATTGTTGCGACTTCAGGTTATGCCCATTTAGTTTTTTTGGTATGGTATTTTTGTCTTGTTTATTGGGTTATTATTTTTTTGAGATGGCGCCTGTTAATGGTAGTGCTAGTTTCGTGTACACGATGGGGTACGTGGAGTTCAGGGAGTATTTGCGAGAAGCAGGTGTGGAGTTTGGAAATAGTGGAGATTTGACAGCCCTTATAATTCGTGCTTTGTCTTATGTAAACCGATTGCGTCAGGTGGAATATGCCTCTTTGGGTGGGGCATCGATTGAGACTCCAGTTACTGGGACACAGACAATGCTAATTGCGCACTTGTCCCATATTCCCGTTTTGGGTGTGATTGAACCAGAGGGGGTGTTGCATTTCTTGGTGTTAGTTGACCAGTCGGTCGGGGTGTTTTCCGGTGTCCCAGAATCCTTGTGTTTGACATGTTTGTCGGCTCGCGTCTCCGGTTATGCTGCGGTTATGTTGGGGGAAGTGATGCGGAACGAGTCGGTGCATCGTTTGAGTGCCTTAAAAAAGGAAGCTCTCGCTTGTGTATGGGGCACTGGGAAGTTTGAGTCCTTCCTTAGTGCGGCTGAATTCGATCTGTGTACCGACAACCAGGCAGTTTCATGGCTATTAGGTCATGCTAATGATTTTGGCAAGCTTGGGCTGGGGGCTTTTCGTTTGATGAAGTTTAAATTTGTAACTAAGCCTATCTGAGGAGCTAGCAAAGTGGTGGCGGACGCGCTTTCCCGCATGTACTGCCCTGAAGATTATGATTGTTATCCAGAGCAGCTCTCCGCTCGTTGTGCAGCATTTACCACAAATCCTTCCTTTTATAACCGACTCCAGGATGCTCAAGCTAGCGACTCTGAATGTCAAGACATTGTGGCAAGGGTGGCTCAAGGTGAAGAGATACCGTATCGTGTAATTGATGATTTGGTGCACTATGTCGGACGCCGCAATAAATTGAGGAATTGTTAGTTCAGTTGGCTTGTAGAGGTGAGCTTATGAATTATTTCCACGCCTCTCTGTTTGGAGGACATTTGGGATGTGCAGGAACTTTACTTAAACTGAACTCGCAATTTTTTTGGCCTGGGAATTTTCCGGGATGTGCGTGCTTATGTTCATCATTGTACCTTGTATCAGCGAGCAAAATCACAGGACAACTCTAAGGTTGGGTTGTACACCGTGGATCAGGCCGCTGGCGTGTGGGAAACCATGAACTATGATGTATTTGGTCCTATGACTCGTTCTCTGAAGGGTAATGTACGTTATGATTTTGCTTTATACCTTCAGTAAGTTTATGATTCTCATTGCCATGTGCAATGTGAAGAGTGACACGACTGTACTGCTATTGAACAAACATGTATGATCTTCCTTCGGGGCTCCTACGAATCTTGTGACTGATAACACTCTGTATTTTAATTCTACAGTTTTTAAGGATATGTGTTTTAGATGGGCCCTTAATCATTATATTTCAGATCCTTATTACCCTCGTGGTAATATGGTTGAGAGATTTAATCGAAATTTGAAGGTGACTGTCTGCTCTCTATCATTCACAACAGCGTGACTGGGATGTTGATTTCGACTTAATCAACTTTGGCTTCAATTCAGCTATGGGGCCACAAAGAACACTCCGGCCAAGATTTTGTTTGGTAGAGACATGTTGCACCCTCTACTTAACGTGTGTGGCGTCCCGTCCCAGTCTTTTCTTTTACCCGATGTTAGAGCGAACTTCTCAGTCACCAGACATTTGGCAATTTCACTGAGGCCCGTTACAAGACCCAGGATCTGGTCAATGCCCAGCATGACACAAGTAATTTCCAGGTGGGTCAGAGGGTTTTTTGTCGTTCTTTTGTTTTGCCATCGCGTACAAATGATGTTTCTAGTAAGCTCATTCTTCCTTATGCAGGTAAGTTTAAGTTCGTAGTTTGATTTTTCTTTTCGAGTCGTTTGTGTTTAGGTGCTTCGGCCCCTTTCCTGTAAATTGCGTGAATCTGATTTTGATGGGTAACTGTAACGGCCATATATAATTATGGTGGTTGTGATGGTGGTAATTGAGTGAACATTGAGGTACCTCAATCTAGCAGTGTGGTGGCGGACAGCAAGGCCTTAGTACAGTACTAGTTTTGCAACTCATCAGAATGCACCACTAAGAAGAGCCTTCTACCATTTAATTTCATTTACGACACAGTGCAATGATGAACAGTATTCAAAAGAAGTTTTTCATCGTCAATTACTTATGTTACCATAACAAAGAAATAGCATTTTGATATACAGAATTTATAATACAGTAAAAATTAATCATAGAAGCATATATGACTTGCTGGAAAATAAGTTTGATTATCATTGTTGGTAAGTAAGTAGGTAATCAGTTTGATGAGCAATCAACAGCAACAGTTTTAAACCTGTGTTCACTACTGACTTGCAAATGTATTTTTAGTTAAACTCATCCTGATTTTCTTCACATTTCTTGTGGGAATTTTAGTGCACAATGTGTCTTAGGCACTAGGAGAATTTCTTATTTTTTCACGAAAGTCAAGTCACGTGTTTTTCAAATTCACAACCCCATAAAAGATAAAAACAAGGAATGGGTCATCAACAACGCTTTGCAAAACTAAGCCAAGCATAACCAAGTTAAACAGAAATAAAACTGCATGGGTTATCAATGATTAAGACAACCACACGTGGCAGGGCAGGGAGCATATAAAATAACAGAACACAGTAGTTGATGCACGAGGAAAACAAAAAGGGCAGAGTCAAAAGTTACTGGCTAGTAAAACAACGTAGCGAGGTGGTATCTAACAGTCTGCAACTTGCAGCACTTACGAGACAAACATAATGCATAGCGACCATTAAACTTGCACAGAACTTATTCTTCGGCATATTTCCCTCAAATTTTCAACTTTACTGAAACTCTAAATTTTCATGGTTTTCCAAAAATGGGTTGTAAACAGTGTGGTCATAACACAGGCAGTCGTAACAGTGGAGTCATAATACGTGTTGTAACAGCACAGTTCTACCACATATGCAATAAATAGTAATTCTTACTGAAATTTCTTTTGAAAGAAACAATAATGGTCCCTCATTCTAATCTACAACACTGTTGGGGAAAAACTGTGTGGTTTAGGATTAAGTAAAAATATAATGACTTTTTACTAGGTATGAATCCAGAATGTACAATATTTTCTTTAGTGTGATTGGTGATCAGGATACACAAATAATGGAAACCATTTTGGGAGTATGTATTTCCTTAGGACACAGTTATGAAATAAGTGTGTAATGTCTGCAGGCAGGGTGGGGCAGTTACCTGGAAGGCAGATGTTGACTGGGTGTTGGGGAAGATGCCCCCAACCTGGTGGAACAACTCCAGCACTAGCTGACGACGTTGTTCAAGGATGCGACGGTGTCCCTTCTCACCCTCCTTGCCTCCTGGAGTCTTGGGTGTGCGTGGTGAGCCAGACTCTCCCCCTTCCCCCGTGCTCGCTGTCGCATTGTCTGAAACACCAACCACCCTGCATGTTCTCACCTCATCTTACCCTACCACAAATCTCGTCACGCAGACAACTGCACTCTATCATCTGCTGGAAAGTGTGTCTCTCTCTCTCCCCCCCTACAAGTGACACACAGTAAATTTTTCTACAAAATTTTAGTACAATCTTGCACAACACCCGTAAAATTGCATAACACAACTTAAAAAAGTCCGCACCCACGAATAAATTCTGTAGTCCCACTTTTGTCTCAATTTCATGGCCACATCCACTGAATGTATGTATGTATTGATTGTCAATTACTTGAGATACAATGGCTAGAGATTCCACAGTATTACAAATACATACCTCCGCAATCCTTGATACACGAGACCCCTGATTTTACAAACCCTGGATTTAACAAAGGCAGTAATTTTACAAATTTACTGTCTGTAACCCTCAGTCAATAACAAGTAATAAATTGTATTGAAAAGAGTTTCAAAAACTCATGGCAGGAAAATATAAGTTTCAGGGTTGCAGTAATTTCGCAGCAAGTGACAATATCACAAACACAACAAAAATGGTAAAAACCTGCTAAAAAAGTGACAGTAACTGTTTGAAAATGGCACACCCCTGCCCACACCAAGCCGGCTTACTTCCCCTGCCTTTATTTCAATGTATAACAGCCTAAAAATGAGGTTGTACATCAGTATAGGAAATATTACTATAAACTGAGTTACAGAGAAGTTTTCATATTCAAAACAGTAAAGATGGCTGCAAAATGGCTGAAAGAAAACTTAATGCAATGCTCACTATATTTTGAATTGTCTATAGCATCGATCTGATTCATGCATAAACACATTACACTCTAATACGGCCTTCCTATAGGCTACTTCACCACGTATTTTAATTTGCCTCAAGCTGACAGAAATAACAATTGTCCAATACAGTTTACACTCTTACACGACGCCCATCGATAACAGAGCAAAATTAACTTTTTTACTGGCTTTAACACTGTACATACTGTAGTTACAACAATTACTGTATATGCAAATGGAAAACAGGTTATTTGACAGTAATTGATTTATAAAAATAGGGGGTCATCAAAACATCTGGGTCATCTTAGTTTCGAGTCAAAGAACCACTTTAATGCTCTCGAGACAAAGAAACACCTGTATATATTCAATCTATGGTATCTCACTAAGCCATTACATATTCATACATGCGTTAGTTTTACCATACAAGTTTTTGTGTTTGGTTTAATGAACTGAAATGAACGCTTACAAAAAAAAAAGTATGGACTTATTTTACTCCCACGTAAAATATTTTGTAGACATTTTCTCAGTAGTCGTCTTAAATACACAATCGTCTACCATTAGGACAAAAACGGTAACATTATGTTATTTTTAAATTCTAGCAACAGTGGCCAACTAACAAACCAAAGAAAAACTACATATGCCAATGCAACAATAGCATGTATCCAAAATACTTTATGGGCTCTAATTAACTTAAAGAAGTAAGGAACCCTCACATTAGCTAATATTTTAAAGATTTGGAATCGTTTGGAGTGCTTCCATAAAATAAAACATATTTTCCCTTACAGACTTAGCAAAGTGATGGTTTTATTTAAAGTTGTAACAACATAGCTGTACTGTACTTGCTAATGCATTCAAGTGATCAGTGGCATATTTGCTGTGCTAACTGTAAAATATAACTGTGTAATTTTACACATACTAATATTTTAGCACAAGTTAATGAATTTCATTCCTGCAAGTATATTCAAAGAAAAATATACTTAAACTATGTAAAAATAATATACACATTACTACTAATTATGTATTGTAAAAATTTCAAGTTACAATTACTATGTAACATAAACTGTACTCTTATTTTTTTCTAATATTATATTTACAATTTGAGTGTAATTCATTACTGCAGCAGTTAAATTAGGAACACCCACGTTATTGTAAAAATGCATGCTATCTGTAGGTGTTTATATGTATTTACATGTAAATATACTCATACATGTGTTGATATAATTTTACAAAGCTGCCCGTTTCTTACAAATGCATCTGGTTAATTCACATTATTATTGCATGGTTTATTTACTTTGGTAATTAATATTTCTTGCTGTCTTTACCAAACAAATTTAATGGAATTCTTAAAAATACTAAAGTTTTATCTGATGCATGTAAACTCATATTATTTTTATCCGAGGGTGTAATCTACTTAAAACTGACTTGTCTTCAGATACAATTATGCTACTCTGCTAAACATGAAACATATCTAATTTTAAAACTATTGGTATTGATAAGCCCTTCATATTTATAAGTATGTATACACACTTAACATGTATTTCGAGCAGTTATACTCCCTACAGCTGAATTGCATTCTAAGGTCGTAGTAATTTTTAAAAGTTATTCACATTGAGCCTATTTGTTGGATTGGTAATATAAATTAATATAGTAAAGTTGTAGGTAGGAATGTGCACAGTTTAACAATATAAATGTTTACATAAAGAGATAGCTCAAATGCACACAGTTATTGAGTTTAGTACAAACATAACTCTGCTATACATTCATGTATTGTAAAAAATTGCGACTTTTTTTCTAGTGATATTGATGTTAAAATTAAAAATACTGGTAGCTTGAAGCACAAATGCTGACATTGTTCTTACAGAAATAAATTGAAAACTTTTCCCCAAGTATTATATGAAATATTTTTTAATCAGTACATTTCCCAAGGTGGTATGTAAAAATAAATTAGCACAAGCGTTTATACAGTAAAGTGAATTGTAAAATACACACAGTTGATAAGTTAAGCAGAAGCTTCTTGAAATTTCGTATGTTTTTACAATTCAAATTTAAACTATGACCTTAAAACTTGACAGTGGTTGCAAAAAAAAAAAAAAAAAGTAAAACGTTTCATGTGTTTTGGCAAAGAACTAGTCTCTGTTTTGGTTAGTTAATTATATTAATGTTAAACAACAATTTCATTTACATTTTTATAAATTTCAAAGAAACAGAGTAAACTGCCAAAAAGATTTCATTAATAAATTAAAAAGAAATATTTTTATTAAAATAACAAAACAAAATTAAAGTTAGATAATGTAAAAAAAAAATTTTTTTTTGGAAATGAATACAACAGTTCTCCTCTACTCAGTCTCCACCACCTGCTTGGGGAAAAAAAATGTTTGCAGGGTGTAGTTGTTTTTTTCCCCTGACATGATATACTAATTGACATGTGAAATTTATCTACTGCTGTTCGCCAGGTTTTCAGTTACATCTTACAATACGGTGTGTGGGTGTGTGTGTGATTACTAGTACTAAACAAGTTACTAAAATTACAGTAATATGATGCTTGTTTCTACTTTTTTTTAGCGATATTATTTTTTTACGCCTAAACGAGAGCAGGTATCAAAAATATATCTGGCAGTATGTTTAAAATAGTTTTCTCCATGTTCATGTTGGCTGATTTTTTTCCAAGACAGTAAATAGTATGGTTTAAAAATGGTTTAAAGTGGTTTAAGTATGGCTTATAAATAAATAAATAAATAAATAAATAAACACACACACACACACACACACACACACACACACACACACACACACACACACACACACACACACACACACACACACACACACACACACACACAC
>PNEQ01100517.1:0-12754 GCA_003012365.1 Medauroidea extradentata | reverse complement strand
ATCGTAATTAAATGCTGCAATTTTCAAAGGTATTTCTATGTGTTCTATGTATCCTTGTTCCCTACAAGTACGATGTTTCCTCTCCAGTTCTCTGCACTGCATTCACCGAATTTTAACTCACAACCCTATTAATATTAATAATAAATTATAGTATTTCAATCAAGCACCACGGTAAGATTTACACTACTTATATTTACCAATTGATGCAAATTGACCAATCACAGAGCTTTCCTGAAATTTAAGTTACATCAAGTTGATAATTTAAAACGCGAAATTCGTTTATTTTCACTTCAAAATTAAGTGAAATGACTTTTGTCAGTTCAAGGCCTATTTAAATTTAATTTTACTACTGTTTCGTATTTTTCTGGTCCCTTAGCGATAGAAGTGAAACTAGCGGCAGAAATTTTCCCTGTGCCAAACTCTCCCATAAAAAAAACACATTTTCTTTCGAACCTGTAGTAGAATTAACCTTACAAAAATGTACGAGGACAGTGATGACACATGATAAGACGCAGGAATGGATGAGAGCACAGAAGACCCAACTTCGACGACAACAGGTACGACGGTGCAGGAACTGAGAACTGTTCTCGTCTTCAGGCAAACTGAGGAGATCCAGCAGACTGACTTATTTTATTGTGGAATGTTTCTGCAACTCGCAACATTCGCTAGCAGTGGCGTGTATTAAAGAACCGGTTCAGTTTATAATGCTAACCCATTGCAGGAATTGTTCAAACACCACGTGGTGTTTGTTTCCTTCAACCAACTTGAATGTTTCCGCCACTTTCAAATTTCGATATATAATTAGCCTTGTAATTCATAAACACAGTGTCTATGGATTTCATAGTTCTTAAAAGTTAACGTCTGAGTTCACTGTAACGTATATTTTTAGTTGTTCCATTAATACTGCAGGTAAGTGAGGGAGGTTATAAATAAACAACTTAATTGCTTTGTAAAAAGCGTTTTCCAATTTAACGGCAGCATTCCTTTTAATGCTATTTGTCAATTATATGCAAAGGCAGCTCATAAATTTTTGAAAGTGCTCGTATATCCAGTTAATTTTCTGCAGTGCTCTACGGATCACAAACGATAAACAAACATGTTTTAATCAACCAACAAAATTCATCGGGATGGAAGATAAGAGACGAAAACACGTAACTACGGCAGTGTTGCCAGATTACGAGAATTCTTGTATTTGTACGGAAATGTAGGGTGTTTTACTCAATGTACGATATTAAATTTGCTGTCATACGAGAATTTCGAAACAAGAGAACTATTGGTGGCCGGGCCTGTAAGGTGTTCATGGCACGCAGGTGCGCGAAAAAAAAAAAAAAATAAAAAAAAAATAAAAAAAATAAAAAAGTCATCAAAAGGTGTAGTACGAGAATTCTGATGCCTTTTACGGAATTTTTCCTTCCTTGTACGAGACTACTTCGTTTATGACCCAGCAATCAAGAACTACGGAAATATGGTGTTCGTAAAATAGCAAGGTAAATGTGTCGTGCGGCGCCTTTCAGCAGGCAACCCGTCAACATTAGTAAGCACTTCAGGTTGCATAACTCATAGGCGACGCCGTTATTAAAGACGTCTTGTAGAAATATGTGGCTGTGATATTCGTGCTACGAGATGACGCTAGAGATCTTGTGTTGTGAACGCAGTCTCAAAACATACATATTCTAGTTATATTCTCTCTTTTCTTAGTCTCTTTCTAAGATTTCTGGGACGACATAATATTGCAATGACGTATGTCCAAAATAGTCTCTCTCGTACTGAGAATTTGGCGGACATGAAGTCTGCTGTGTAACAACTGATTCCGTCGGAATTTTTTAAATTTACTGAGATGTTTTGACGGTGAACTGAGTTATAACGAAATATTTGAGATGTTGAATGATATTTAGTTAATGAACGGAATGCGTCTTGTATGTCGAAATATTTGCACACGAAAAGAACAAGAAAGGGGTTATTTAGTGTCCTTATTATGATATTTTGTAACACGAGTTCTAGGAAACTGTATATCACTGCGTTGATTTATGTCTCACGTCTTCTGAAGAACCTACGTGTTGTGCAATGAGTCATTAGATGATTGAACAGGAAATACAAAGTATCGTCTTTTTTAGTGTCGATATCTGGAAGATACAATACATTTGCTGAAAAATCCTTGCTGCAGAAAGATTAATTTTATGTGCCTGACTGGCAAAAATGTTGGCATTTTTAACGGATGTTACAAGAAGTACTTCAGCTCGAGAAAATCACCAAACGAGCATTCTAGCCTGTTATATTTCTTCCTGAGCTTATCCCTGCACATAAATAATTTTTTTAGGAAGAAACTCCTGAAACTCATAACCAGGTTTGTATGCTTATATTTTCCAATTTTAAGGCAGTAAAGTATTTGAAGAAATATTGAATTCATCCAAAAAGACACAATAATGATAAGCGTCGAGGAAGCTGTGTTTAACATATTCCAGTATCTTTCATATGCGTACTATTAATGCAAGTATGGAAGCTTTCACAGTAATCAATTGTTCCAAACGAACCACTGATTCTCTTCGGAAGAAACAACAGCAACGTGGTACCTTTGACTAACCGGCAAAGTTGAAACCAAAAATGAAAAGCAAACAAAATCCTCCTAAATAAATATAAATTCATGCTCGATCATTTAAGTTCCTTGTGCGATTGTTATTAATATTTTGGTTTATTTAATTGTATTAATATTACATTTACTTATAACATATTGTTTAAGTTTCATTCTAAAGAACAATAAGGGTAATAATTTCGTTTAACTAAGTATTAAAATACACAATATAGGCTACACATTTATTGGACGCATAATACGAAATGTATGGGAGTTTACGCAGATCACGTTAAACTGGATAGAACACATAAATATGATAAGAAAAAAATTTGTATCAGAATGTTCCGTTTTCAGGTTGGTATATTAAATTCTTTGGTACGCACGCGGATATGCTGGACACCAATGTTAATTGTGACTGACTAAGCGTTAGATAAAAAAAAAAAAAAAAGAAAGAAACTAAAAATACAAGTCGTGAGCCACGACATCAGTTTGAGAAATAGCCTACATTCCTTCGATGCACGACTTCCGACTCATTCTGTACGTGAAATTTATCGCAGTTGAGCAAGAAAGAAGAGAACAGAAAGATTAATAACTGTGTATGTAGTATGCAGCCAGTTACAGTAAATTAAAGTTCAAAACTTGTTAGTCGTCTTGAATTCTCAGTCCTTGGATTGGGTATTACTAATGGTTCTCGATCATTAAATGTCTTGCGTCTTTATTTTTCATTCCACCGCAGAACCCACTGCCACAACGCTCTATAATTATTTATAATATTTCCTTCCTAGACTATCCTCGTGGTTTGTGTGTTTCTGTGAAGAGCTAGGAAAATAAATAAAAACTGGGTTAAGTACAAAACAAATGTAAAACGCAATAATTTGGAGGACGGGCACAATAATTCTTATTGTTTTACTTGGAAAAGTAGGAAACCCCTTTCATATTCGGTATCAAAAATTTGGTTAAGAGTAATGGCTACGTGCTGCGCAGGGTGTGATACATAAGCTTGCTCAGGATCAAAGAGAATATTGAAACGCTGGTTATATATATAGAGCGAGTCTGAATAACACCGAAAAACGATGGCAGGTGATTCCTTGTGAAAAAAACAAGCAGAAATTGTAGTTTGCATTTTTCTACTAATCTTAATATTAAGTCTTTGAATATCAAAATTTATAATCACATTTCGCCAAAATATCGGAAACTAAATGACATAAAAAAATATTTTCAGCATTGCTTAATGCTGTTGGGACCTTCAAACCAACTGCAGATACAACTTATACCTCTTACCCTTATGAAAATAGAAGATGTGGCTATCCTATAATTGCATACAACTTTTTTACCGTTAGGATTTTCGAACATTTTAAAATTGTTTGTTGGGAAATGAGACCTGTGTAACAAAAAAGACCCTCTTGTTGCAACTGTCTAGGGCATACCGTTTATGCTCAAAACACAATTGAATATTTGCGCAGACATACAGAGCCTACAGCATAGGCAAACCTGCGAACATCCATGTGATGTGCGCAGCATACAGACGATGGTGGACTTTCACTGTAAACAACAGGTATAATAATGTTAAAGTTACAGATCAATTTGTTGCTAGCATTCTGCGTACATATCGTTGCAGTTGTGAACGAAAATGGTAGATCCCAGGCAGCTGAAACATGTGTAAATGGTGTTGTGTTAGTCATGCTGATAATAAGCAAAACACGAACAACTTCGTGAGGTTATAGTTGAAAAAGAAAAATAATAGTACAATATATATATATATATATATATATATATATAGCGTGTGTGAGAGGGAGAGAGAGAGAGAGAGAGAGAGAGAGAGTGAGAGAGAAAGAGCAATTGCACGTTGCACACAGCAGGTCTACATACCCAGCAACCATACAAGAAAATCGCGGCAATTCATTGTTGTAATTGAAGATTCTTTTTCGAGTAATTTGCTAACCGAAAACTCCCGAAGTAGATTCTACGTTACTGCCAACATTTTAGCACAATTTGAAACACACCTTTCAATCTCGTTATGTGGATGACTTGTGATTGTACATGAATATATACTTTTTCTCTGAACAGATTTATTGATTGCAACTTTACTTCAATTCCAGCTGTTTAAAATCAGATCTGCTTTTGAAATAAGATTACAGAGATTGTAACGTATTTTTAGTTTGTTCTTAACAAGTTTGATCACCTGTTACTACGAAACTGACCACTATTTGAGTTTAAACTTGTACGTTACGACCGTTTTTCTAAATCTTCAAAGAGAAATGCTACGCAGTGTTAAGCTGTAATACAAACGTAAGTTACCCGTTGTAAATATACTGCTTTAGTTTACAAATATTGTTTTACTGTAGTGTTTTTAAGACTGCAGAACTCAAACTTCAGTTATCTTCTGTAAAGACTCGTTTTCCTTCTTCGAGTTGCCGGAACTTTTCTCCACTTATCCACGTTAACTTAATGTCATGTTGATGTGAACAGGGTTCGTATGTCATTCTACACTACAAGCTCATCAGACTTGCCACAGAGCTTTCAAAAATGTCCTGTTATTCAAGCTGCTCTAGACAAATGACGGTATTCAAAGTCACAACTTTATTTCATACGACATTCGTTTAGAACCAGTAAAGTATAATAAAGAACGAGTCGATACTTTCATAATTAGAGCATTAAACGTAACCGTCTTCCACGAGACAGAATACTGTCCATTCGAAATAGCAGTTTGGATATACGCCTAATCATAGATAGTGACTAGCACTTATTGCTCTGGTAGCCAACAATAATTTAGGACTCCGCCATTTAACGTCGCAATTGTCCAAGAAATTCATAGCGTTCGATTAACTTGTTATTTTGAAACGTTTCAACGCGTTCCTAAGTATTTGTTTGTTCTGATCGGACAGTAACTTGCATCGTAACGACTTCAACAGCCCGATAACCTCGTAATAACAAGTCATGAGTCGGGAAGTGAATTATAATCTGTTACGCGATGACTGTTGAGCAGCTCAGCTGCGTTATAAAATTTGGGAAACTGATTATTTTACTATTTTTACGGTAGACTAACAAAATTGGAAAATTACGATGTTCACACTTCACACAGTGATTACTAGGCCGCAAATTATTATTTTTTGTCCTGTCTGACTTCCGAGTGCATAAACATCTATGGAACTATATAAACGGATTTCTGCGCTGGGCATTCACGTCAAGATTCATATATACCACGGTACAAGTTATGTGCGTCAGTCTAAGATAAGAGGATAGGTACTATGATGGAGTCATACATGGGCGAGATTTGGGGGTGGCAAGAAAGAAAATAAACTGCACACTATTTTCACATTTACGTCAATGTTTTTTCTTGGAGGTTATAAACACTGTAGTAACTTTCACAAAAACTTGGCCGAAAACTGCTTAAATAGCTCCAGTTTGCACCTTGAAATCATAATTTTTCCGGAGGAGCACCTCCGGATCCCCCCTATTTTTATTGGCTGGATTGGTGTCTCTTTAAGGCCCTTTCAATCAAAATGCTGAAATCACGCCCATGGAGTCAAATCGTTCTGGCCAGCCTAGAGAAGATATGAAGAGAGACTAGTTCAATATGTAAATTCAGTATAATAAACTTGTACGTAGAAATGTCAGCGTCTCTATAAAAAAATGTTCCGTAGCGCGGGAATGCAGTGTCGTAACACCGTTCGTCATCTTTTGCTTTCAGAAATTAGTTACCTCCAAAAATTAGTTCCAAAATATTTTAAAACTCCGTTTCAGATATGCCAAACAAATGGGACTGCATTACGATGATAGTAGATTTCTTATTCAATCAAATTGCCTCGTACAAAGTTGTGAAGAGTTATATCGCATTACAAATTACATAAACAATCTTCAGCAGTAATTTGCAAAAAAAAAAAAAAAAACCTTTCTGTGGCCATCGTTATAATTCATGCTCCACTATTTCCATATTTGTAACGTTTGTCTCTATATTGGCACGTGAAAGACAACATGACATAGTTTTAATCGCACTGTCATCACAATACGTCAGTGCACTTAACATTACGTGTGCATTGTATTTAAGAGCACTGCGTACCTCACAGCCCTGGTATAAAAAAGATAGGGATTTACATGTTCAATTATATTCGGTGGTGCTCAATCGTACTTAATGATATTGCTTTTAAAAAGAAACTACGAATCGAGAAGAGGAGCATATTTCGACAAGAATAAAATTTCTGGAAAAAATGAGAATGTGCTTTCAAGAGTTTTGGTATTGAAAGTAATTATTTGCTGATAGTTAACAGTGCATTGAAGAAAATATCCTAAATGAATATGTAGCAATGAGAAGCGAACCAAGATAAACAAAAAAGTATGTTGATGACATATGTAGGTTACACTGGAACTGAGCCGCACTTAATTTAATTAACATGTAAATCTCTATCCATGCACTCGCCAGAACAGAAATTTGGGAAGTACTTCTGTAGCCTTACTGTATTTTTGGTAGTATTGTCTATGCTTAATACGCCTTATTCGCCTAATTACTAACTTATAATATCAAGAATACAGATAGATTCTTCCCTTTCTGTGGTCCTTCGTTTATAATATCTCTTAACTCAGAGCAAATCAATTTTTTGTGTAATTCATTCTCACTGAGATTGTTTCTATTAAATCGGAACTAATTACTTAACTGCTTGCCCGTAGATTACGATGTCAAAGCCAATTCAAAAAGCTGTTTTCTCTTTTGGATGTAGGCCTACGTAATTTGCGACTTTGTTTTCTGATGATTTCAGTTAACATACCCCAACATTTCTGTGACCAAATCATTTTACGAATCGGATTCTGAACCGATCCGTAGTTTTGCCCGATTTGGCGTCTACTGCTCACGTATAGCTGCGTCTTAGTGTACGCTCACGCTGTGTCGCACGTTTTCCTGTGCTGTGCTGCGCTGCGCTGCCCTACGTTGCTCTGCCCTGCGTTGTGCTGTACTGCGCTGCCCTGCGTTGCCTTCGTCTCACTGTACACCCGGCCTAATAGTTGTTGCGACTACTGCTTTGCTCAACATTTTCAATTTACTTACTTACGCAGTGGACAAAGTGACAGGGACCTTTGATCTATGATCCGGCGTAAAATGATCATATTAGAAAGAAGTACTTTCCCACAGCGAAACAGTCTTACACTTTCCCAGATAGTTGAGAAATGCGTAGTGGTTTCGCAGCCTGTTTAGCGTGGCGTGTACTTATTGTGTTACATGATGTTTTCCGCTAGCGAGGAGCAGACCACAAGTATTCAGGTGGTGCTGGGCCGTACCACGCACAGCGCGTAACCACGGAAACTGTCGCTTGGAAATAGAAAGCAGGTATCTAACCACAGATGACCCACGAGACAGGAACTTTCCTCTTTTTGTAAAGCAGTATTTACACGACACAAGATTCTATCTTGTGCGAGACGTCTCATGCAAAACCTTATGATCTGATATTACTAAGTCTTAAGCCTAGTACATGCTGTAATATTTCTTAAGCAAGAAAGTGATTACCAAAGTGTGATGGCCCGCGGTGGCCAAGGGGTCAGATCTATCGCCTCGAACCAAGGTGATCCGGGTTAATAAATGAATGAGTAACTACTTTACATTTGAAATTTTAGTAAGAGATTAAGCGTAACACCGATATCTCACACTAGTTTTCATTGTATCTTGTATCTACTATAACGTACCTAACGAGGAAAATTGCCACAGTTTCTGATTTTATGTAAAGAAAACATCGGACAGTAGTTAATGCCGGAAACGTCACAGAGGTTTTGACTTTTGACATCGGTATATAGAACGTTTCAAATATCCAAATATTCCTGGTGTACTGTTTTGTATGCCGAGATAATGGCGTCGACACCAGTGTGTCTGATATTCAAATTGATATCAATATTCAACAAAATACTTCTCGGTGGATTAAATGTAACTACAAGACAACTCTTTCTCACGAAAGTCTAATTAGTTTCAAGCCAAGTGGTGAATCCCTGCGAATCACATCTTATCATTTCTGTTATTTGTATACCAGAAAGAAAACAACACGGGACCTTCACACAGCAAAAGCAAGACCACACACAACACAACAGATATAAAAATACAAAAGACATCTTATTACTTGAAAATTAACAGGTAAAGGTAATTATGTGAGCAAAATATTTCTTAAAGGAAATGTTTTACGTGGGAGTTGAATTCCCAACGCGTATGGAATAAATAAACATTTTCAGTTTATCTTGAATAAGTTACAGAAAAATGGAAAAGCACACAGTTACATTTTAAAAATTCAGGTAAAATATCAAAGAGCAACTGGAAATACTTGAATGAGAAGATAAGTTTTAAAACCTATTTTTATGACACAATTATTAATTAAAGCAGCAGACGATCATGGTACGGGCTCAGGACACACGCTGAGTTCACTGGGTTAGCACACTAAGGAAGATGGGATTGTTAGAAGAAGTGTTGAGCACATGCCACGTGGTTACATGATTATGTGAATTTTAGTTTTAAGCTTTCCGTCAATCATGATGAAAACATATTTAGATGTATGGAAAAGTTTGGAAATTGGCAGGCACTGTGATGTGAGGGTGGCATCAAACAATGCTCATCATCTTAGCATCACACTGGTATCTCTTTTTTTTATAGTGACATAAGTTCATCCACCGATACTCCCTCTAGCAACAGTTCGATGCACTTCTCCCATCACTCCAAGTGCATCACCGTGCATACCAGAGTCAGTACGGCAGTAGCCCATCGGAATGAAGGAATGCATCCTGGTCGTTCTGCCACCACCAGTTCTACCTGATCAGCAGAAACCGCAGTGACCATGTGACCATCATAAGGGCAGTCATTCTACAGTTGAACCCCAAGAAAATCTAAGCACATCACCAACTTCCCAAGACCTCCAGAACATAGCAAAATTGGTTGTTTTGTTCAGGCGAGTTTGTATCTGTGCACAAGATAGCTGAAATGCATTGAAACACATGTCACCATTATATGACAGTGCAGGACAGCATATAAAAGTTATACATAGCAAACAAATCAGTATTAAATGTAACATATTTTGAACACAGAACCACATTGCAAAGACATAGTATAAAAGTCTACTAATAATTATAATATTGAACTAGTCAACCAAACAATGTGTGGTATTAACACTCTTACCTCCCCCCCCCCCATCCTGTGCCGATTGTGCCAAGGAATTTATTTTGTATTCTCCAGTATATTATATTATTAGTGTGAAGCCTAGTGTAGTGAATATTCTTGTCAGTATAAGGTCAGCTCAGACTCTGATATACTCCATCTCTATATATAAAAATGAAAGCTGACTGATTGACTGACTGACTGACTGACTGACTGACTGACATATCAAACTGCAGCCCAAACCACTGGACCTAGAATCAATTTTTTGTGGGAGTTCCCTTCAGGTCGTAGGGGAGCACTAAGAAGGAATTTTTCGAAATTCGACCTCTAAGGGGGTGAAAAGGGGTGAAATGTGTTTCCGAAGAAACGTCGATAGAGCTCGAATCCGACGGCCAATCATCGTGATTTTTACTTTATTATGACACTCGTAAAAAGCATATTAGCCAATTTAAGGATTTTTCGAAGTTCAACTTTTAAGGGGCTGAAAAGACCTTAAATGTGTTTCCAATCAACTATCGATACCTATCGAACCCTTCGGAATAGAGAGTTGATGTTCACTTCAAAATATTGCTTACGTAAATACCCAAAAAGTAGTTTTCGGTTTTTTTGAAATTCGACCCCCAGGCAGTAAAAAGGGGCAAAATGTGTTTTTTTATGAATCGACTATATCTTTGAAACACAATTGGCTATTGTCGTAATTTTAACTTTAATTGGCTACTTTTACAAATGTCTATGACAGGACTCAAAGACGTTTCGAAATTCTGTATTTAAAGGGGTGAAAATACGTGATATGTGTTTTCGATTACCCTTCCATATCTATCGAATCAATCGAGATATCGAAGTGCTCTTTGCTTTAAATTGGTGCTTTTGTAAATATTCAAAATACCATTTAAAATATATTTTCTGAATTCGGCCCTAAACTGGTTAAACAAGGGGTAATATGCGTTTTCGACTCACATTCGATATATATCGATCCCGTAGTTCTTTATATAGCGACGTGATTTTTGTTTAGGATTGATGCTTACTCAAATACCTAGAAAGTAATTTCAGGAATTTTCGAAATTCGCCACCTAAGGTAGTGAAAAGGAGTGGAAAGTGGTGAAAAGCGTTTTCAATTAATCGTCGACATATCTTGAGCTCAGCGGGCTAATGTTGTGTTTTTTACGTCCACGAGATACAAATAAAGTATTCTAAAAAGTGATTCAAGGGATTTTCGAAATTTACTCTCTTAAGTGGTGAAAAGACCTTGAACGTGTTTTAGATAAATCCTCGATATCTATCGAACCCATCGAGATATGCAATTATTTTTTTCTTCAGGATGATGATTACAGAAATTATCGCAAAACGTTTTCAGATTTTTCAAAATTTGATTTCTCAATACTGTGCAGGGGTGATGTATTTTTTTTAGTGAATTATCGATTTTGATTCGACTGAACGGGCTAGCGATGTGATTTACACTTCAGTTCGATACTTATACAAATGTCTAAGATGTAAATTTAAAATATTTCGAAATTCGACACCCAAAAGGGTGAAAAAGCACAAAATTTGTTTTCCATCATCCCACGATATCTATCTAACCAGTAGCGATATTGAGGCGTTGTTCGCGTCAGAGCGATGCTTACGTAAATATTTTAAATAATATGTATGTAATTTTAATTATTTATAAGAAACGTGATTATTAAGAATTAAACTTAGTTGGTCAATAAACAAGGCAGACGATCCGAAAAGCCGGAACGAGCAGCGAGAAACACCCTATACAGAGTTTCACTACAGTAACCTATCGAGACGCGGTGTTGTACAACCTCTTTGAGCTCAGGACACAGATATTTTATTTTTTTAAATAAATTTTATTTTCATGAATTACTTCGACGATGCGTGACGCAGTTGTTTGTTACTCATGTCTAAATTCCGGGAGGTTCTGGGCTCGAATTCCGTTAAAAGCTGCGTGCGAACGTTCAATTCTGACACACAAAAACTACAAGGCAGATGGAATTAGTACAATTTACATGTAGTCTTTAAAAGGGGTAAAATTGCAGTTCACTTTTCACTTAGGGTCCTCTAAAATATCAGCTGACATATCGTCGGTATACTGCCAAAAGTGATTAAGTCATAAACGCTATTTCGTTTAAAAACAATATTAAATTGTAGATATTAACAAAAATTTGGTATGTTACTATACTGTGGCACAACAGTACGAAACGACGAATAGACTTTAAACCAAGGCAATTGTTCGTGAACAACATATATATATTCCTAGCATTTTTATAATTTTATCTCATTTTGACTTTGTCACTTATGGCAGTAAACCGACGATATATCATCTCACTAATCTCAGGTTTGGGGCACCAAATACGTTTCCACGAAACCTTTATCCTCTGAAACTTTGTAATGTCAATAAAGTTAAAGTGAATATTTTGAAAATATATAATTGAGGGCACCGTCACCAATGGTTGTGCACAGGCTAAACAGATGTTTCTCATTCGATTAACCTCTTACCTTAGGTGTCTGTAATCACCCCACAACCTCAAATAGGCAGGGCTATAAATAAGGCCCAGGCGAAGTCGCTGTTAGAGGTAGGGACAAACTTAAGACTGCTTTTCGCGTGGACAGCTATAGCTACTTATCCTGCTGTAGTATTAGTTCAACTAGCTGTTATAATTAATATTATACCGTGGGAAGAGTTAGTTGAAATAGTAAACATGTAAGAACCAGGTGCACACAGCAAGTTTTATTTTCCATTACATTCTTCACACAGAAAATAGAAAACCTTCCTTCGCGTCCGATATTAACCACACTGAACATACACACAAGTTACCAACATGGCGGCCAACATGAAAAACAAACAAATACACAACCCGAAAACATAGACCCCTTCATGTAATGTCCAACTAAAACAATCAGTCCAACACTTCCCCTTGTGTTGCACATTACTTAACTGATATCACTGCTTATACTCCCTTGAGTCCCAACCTGCACATGGTGTCTTTCAATTGTCTTCCCGAGACCAGTTTGGTCAAAGCATCTGCCAAATTCATACTCGACTCAACATAGTTGAACATCACTTC
>PNEQ01100515.1:0-12754 GCA_003012365.1 Medauroidea extradentata | reverse complement strand
GTGATAGTTGAAATATAAATTAATATCAATAGGCAGACGTCTTATGATCAAAAGAACACCGCTAAACAATATATATGACCGATCCTTTTCCTAAAAAAATAAGAAAATCGAGATTCCGAGTGTCTTCTCTCGAGCGAATAGACCGACTTCCGTAGCATTTAACGGAAAAATAACTTAAGTGATAATTGAAATATAAATTCATATCAATAGGCAGACGTCTTACGATCAAAAGAACACCGCTAAACAATAGATATGATCGACCTTTGTCCTAAAAAAAAAAGAGAATACCGAGCTGTCGTGTGCCTTCTCACGAGCGAATAGCCCGAATTGCGTAGCGTTTAATGAAAAAAAAAAGTAGGCATTCCTTACTAGTAAAATGCCCTCGTAAATTATTCACCAAAGGAGGAATAAGCGGATGTATTTATTCATTGCGCAGTTTTATATAACTTAACGTAAAAACATTCCTTCAACGTAGTTGATGAATTGTACGAGAATGTAGATAATAGTAGCGTGCACACTGGACAGATAGCGCAACTGTACGAACTTTCATAAGATTGTTGATAGATAGCAGCACCGTAGCATATACCGACGTTGTTCCAAAATGCCATTTTGTGACGTTCTTATCTAAAATCGTCGAGAATTACATGTATAAATGATTGAAAATAATCACTTTCACAGTCAGTATAAGCGGTAAAATTAAATTAGGAGTTGGGATTACGTAATACACGAACGTCTATTTATTTTCCAAGTTCGACATACCCGGAGACAAATGTTTCTACACTTTGATAATAGGTAGCGCTATTATCGTGCTAACTTGTGAAACGCACGTTTTACGACACGCAGTAACGCAATGTTTAAGCAAATTATGCGCCAAGTTAATTATTTTATGTACGTATGGTGTTAACGCAATAAATAAAAATATCACGCTATTATTTATAGGGTTCATGTAAAAAAGTAAACTCATTCGGAGCGACACGAAAGAGATATAAGACGACGTGAAACAGCCTAGAAGGAGGCTGTACTATAGTTAAATGAGCATATGCGCATGCGCTGGAACTTTGCGTCTATAGTACGACCTCAATATCGATCCTAATACGTCGTAGTTGATGGAGACAGGCCGGCTGGCTTGGCACAGGCAGCGCCGGCGCCGCGCGGTTTTCAAACTGTCACTGCCGCATTTTTTAACTGATTTTTGCTATTTTTGTTTTATTTTTAATATTGTGTCTTACCAAGTAATAACTGCAACTCTACAATTCATATTTTAATGCCGTGAATTAGATACAGTATGTTTTATTCATTGTCAACGTAATTCCTTACAATTTTTTTTGACATATAATTTTGTTATTTTTTGAGGCTTCCTGAGATTGCATTCGTAGAATCGCTACCTTCGTTAAATCCAGGGTTCGTAAAATCGGGGGTCTAGTGTACATCCTGTTAGTACATTTTGAAATACGGAAGTCTGAAAAGGCCGTTTTTAGCCATGTTGGAGGGCTAATGAAGAGTGGTTTTAATGAGCGTGGCGTCTTTAACAATGAGGTTCCGACCTTGTCTGGAGTTTTTCTTCTTTTCGTACGTGGGCACACTGGGAATATCTTTGTGGAAAAAACCTGTTTACGAACACACTGCAACGTATTTGAAGCACGGGGTAGGCAGCCGCCTTTAGGGGGCTGTCTACCGCAATTTTGATCGCCATTTTTTAAATTTTTTATTTGGCTTAGATATTTTTTTTTCTAATTTTAAACACAAAATGTGACTTAACTTTGGCTCTTATGAAACTTTTTTCTCTTTCATAGTTTGCATGTAATGGCTTGTTAAAGTCATATTTTGCATGTTTCCGTTTTAAGGACTACACTAAAACTGATATACCAAACTCAAACTTAGATTTATTGAAACAAATAAAAGAACAAAAAAAAAACACACGAGTTACCAGATGCTCTCTTTTTTCAGTAACAGATACCCAAGATGTATTTTTTCGTTTGAGTGCGGACAAGCTTTCTGCTAAAGTGCAATCTATTTTGAGATTTTTACGTTATTTGTTTTACGTGAACCACAAAAATATTTTGCATTTGTAGCTGTTTTGTATCATAAAATTTTCAGGTTCTTCATATTTGTTGCAAGTCTTTAATGTTATTTTCAGCCAACTTGAATACATTTTGTTTTATTTTGTAATGTGTATAAAAATTACTTTTACAAATTATATTTGACCTGTTAACTTTTTTTTAAACTATAAGATAAACTAATTTTTATATTTCTGTTTAAAAAAATGTTTTTATGTTTCTTTGTGAATTTTTTTAAGTGGCGTCGTTTTTATGCCTGGTGAGGGTTTGTCGCTGGTAAGATCATGAAGTTTGTATATACTTATGTCTCTTTTGAAAATCTTTGTCAGATAGATTAACAGCAAAGTGAGTGTGGTCACACAAGCTGAATCTCTTTCATGTTAATACGAATGGATGGCGTTCAGAAATTGACAATTGTACAGTAGTAATATTGTAAGACAATTTTGTACTTACATGTGATGGCATGTTATAAAATAGGGGAGTATTAATTTTCATAAGTTTTGTGACTGAAATTATTTTCGATTTGATGTGTAATTTTTTTATTAATGGTTTTATGGTATAATTTTCTTCAGTAGGAAAATAGTACTGTATTGTGGATTCTAAACACTGATGTAAGTATTGTGTGTGTACATACATGGATGTTTTCTACATTGTTAAATATTGTTGCAAATGAAATATTTCAGAAAAATTTCTACTGTATTTTGATTTATACAATTTTATGTACATAATTCTGTGTGATATAGTCTCAAAAAATTAGTTGTAAATGATAATACTTTTTTTTGTAATGAGCATTTTAATTTCATAATTTTTAGTGCAAACACTGGCCTATATTTTAACATCTGCTGAGTGGGACGGAACCAGAACTACTGGCACAGCACGAGCATGATTGTGTATGCAAAATGGAAACATATTAAGACATTTTCACTGAAATATCTACAAAATTAAAGAGTAAGAACGGATTGTTTCTGTAAGTTAGTAAGACCCGACATCTGGTAACAATTTACCTTTGATCAACTTTATCATCATTTTTTCTTACAATGTCCCACGTGTGACAAGTTTCCATACATCAGGGATCTCAACTTTAAGCAAAAATATTAGGGAAAATGTAGCAAATAAGGGACCCCAAGTCAAAAATAGGGACCATTATAGGAACCAAAAAAAAGTATGAAAAATTCTCGACCAACAGGCTAGATAAGCAGGATTCATCATTTTGTCAAAAATATTCTAGGTAAAGATTTCCAGCATAGGTCATTCAAGATAAAGTGAGCACTAAAGATTTAACCTTTGAAAAAAATTGAAAAAAATTACCAGTAATAAGAGTTACTTTACTGCTTGTATGGTTGGTAGTGATTCATCGCATGTATTTTCCTATTTGAATACAACATTAGTGAAAGAACTTAAGATGAAATGAACCTCTCTGTATTTAATATACTTAAGAGAATTTATGATCTTATTGACATTTCTACTTACAGTTCAATTAGATATAATTGGCACCAAAAGAATGTGACCTTATCGCCGTCATCAGGTAATCTTGCATGCTAGCACTTGCTCCGCACTTCAGACAGGTCAAAATTCAGCCGACGGGTGGCATCGGAGTTATTGAGTGCTCACGTTATTCCGAATCACCTATATGCACTTGAGCTACACTAAGGGATACAAAAAAATATTTTGGAAACAGCATATTACTACATGAAGGTTTGAGAGTAAAAAAAAAGCTGCAGTCTTCATTATAAATTGGGCAACAAACAGACTAACTGAAAGATGGCAATTGCAATAACAGCCAAAACACAGAAAGACAATGTACTGACGCATCTGAACTAAAAAAAATTTGTTAAAAATGTTTTGTGCAAAACATAAAAGCATTATGACAAATACATTTCTATTTCAGTTTTAATTTTAATACCAGATAAATTGTATAGAACACGCTGAGCACTTATAAGTGCCGCACGGCCCTTACTGTCATAGCTAGGTGACAAAAATTTTTTTTACTATTTTATGTTTTTATCTGAAAACTTGAATTACACTAAAAAAACTTTTAGGGACTACTTGTGCAAAAAAAGGACTTCTAGGGACCAAGCTGAAAAATCGGTACATTTAAGGTAAATAGGAACTGTCGAGACCACTGATACATGGAAGTGGAGATTTCAAGTTAGGGCTGTGGGTGTTGAGGTGTTAGTGTAGAATGATATTCAAATTATTTAAATACGTGCTAGTCATGTACTGTTAAAACCAAACGTGGTAGTTGAGCTC
Source organism: Medauroidea extradentata (assembly GCA_003012365.1). Lineage (NCBI taxonomy): Eukaryota > Metazoa > Arthropoda > Insecta > Phasmatodea > Phasmatidae > Medauroidea > Medauroidea extradentata. Next base: position 8,447 of record PNEQ01100515.1, on the reverse strand, counting down.
CCTAGTGCTGAGGAAACACACTGTCGGCGCGGCCCGGTCACACTCAACACACACTCGGTACGGCTAGGATGTGTTCAATCTGTTACAAAACTTTTGTACGTGTCATTTTCTATCCTCTCTCCATGTGTATTAGGCCACTGCACATTGGATTTCTAGTCTTTATCATTACGCTTGATAACACTTTGTATGATATATTGTAAGAATAAAGGAAAACAATTGTGTCGCTGATGAAAGTACACCAATGAGTTAAATACCAAAGAACTGAATTTTACGACAGATAATGTTGTTCCAAATAAGTGTACATCTCCAAAGTTATTTACCTGAATAATAAAATTAAATGTAGTTCTGAGTTGTCACCAAGGAATGTTTATGAAATAAGCCTGACGCCCAATAAGTAAATGAAATTCATTGAAGAAAAATTATCTTAGTTTATGAAATATATCGGCAACCTTTTAATTCAATCAAAGAAACCAGATGAAAATTTAATGCTCTCGGTAGAAACAACTGAAATCAATTATAGCTAATAAAAATAAAACTGAATAAGCCACAACAGAGACTCAAAATCAGATGTAACTGTCAAAAACAAATCTCATGGTTTTTAAAATTCAAATTAAGCTGGTCACTGCAACTCGTTAGTGCACGAAGCGAAAAACATCACATTAACACCAAAAACAAAGAGTTCCCTAGTAGAAGTTGAAAAAAAATATTAACGCACGGCAATTGTTTGTATCGATTGCTCAAAGCCGAAAACAAATGTGCACGAAACGCCAACAGCAACAAGAAGATACGACCGGTCACACTCTAGCCGATTAATAGATCTATCGCCACGCGCATCAAGAAAACTTACAAATGATTGATCGAAGTTACTAAACTCGAAAATAATCGTGAGGATTTTACGTAAATTCGTGCGGGCGTGAGCAATAACAAAAAATTGTGACAGTTGGCAGGTATGCAGCTGTGTATGCAGGTCAAGGCCGAGAAACACTACAGCCGCAGTGCGCCTTTATGCCTTGGCACTGACGTATCAAGTAAATAATAACAAATCTACAGCAGGCAGAAGCAACCACAGCTCTTCTATTCCTACACACTGTCTCTCTCATTCACCCCCTTATTAGTAAACTCATATTGTATGCGACAGCACGCCATGTACATGCACAAACGTATTTCTTTTAGCCTGAGCTGGCTTCGCTTGGCATGTAATTCTAAACAAAGATTCACTGCTTCTTGATACTGTGCAAGCTTACACTGCACACTAAGATAGCGACACTGATAGCATTCTTATATGACTAGACATTCAAAAAGAAGGCATGTTTACATAACTCAAAACCCAAAATAAATTGTGATTAAGAGGCTCCTAAAATATAAGATAGGCTGTCTGTATCAGAAACATATTTTCTTTCTTTTCTTCTACAACAAGATATTCCGATGTTCTCAAGCCTAGAACTCGTTCACTTTTATGGCCGATAATTACTACCAGCAGTGTTGAGTTATTTCTGACACTACGGCTTGTCTTCGCAGAGCAGGGAAGATAGCTTGCCGCCTCTCTTTATCTAAACATTTCCAGTAAGTGCCAAGTGGTCGCACAGGCAGCGGAAGAGTCTGCTGGCCCTTTATTTCTGCATTCATTATGATCTCATACTTGGTAGTGAAACCTAATGTCTTCCTTTAGCTACTTATTAAAAAAAATCACGTCTGCATAGTTGTTAATAATAGTCTTAATTAAATCAGCAGTAAAAATTATAAGTCGTAATTAAAAACTTACCAATTAACCACAGCAGAAAATGCAAGTTGAAGTTAAAGCACAATGACTGGATGATTACAGACATTCTGAACCTTGTCACATGCCAAAGTGCGTTTTTTTTTAGAAACGCATATATTTGGGATGGGGAGAGGGTTGAGTTTTCACGCCCGCCGAAAGAAAATGTTGGAAACGTCACAATGATCAACGGATTAACGGTAACGGTACATGGGGAGAAGAGGGCAGTTGGTGATGGAGTAGCAACGTCGGACAACATAAGCACTCTTCATACAAAACACTAGCCGAGTGTGCACACTGTCCGATTTACTACCTCCCACGGCCCTCAACCCTTTCATTTCACAGTCAAGAACACACCCTCACCACAACCAGATTGGCTGCTGCGGCTCTCCTACTCCCTTACAACCAACTTCTACCCTCTCCCTCCAGCATCCCTTATTTTGATTTTGGTGTGATCTGGAAAGTACATTTGTGTAAATATTATTAAATTTATAACATTAAACATACTATAAAAACATTTTAAACTACTATGTATGTTGTTTATATACAAAAATAGGGTGAATAGGGATGTAACTGATTCAATAAAACCATTTGCTGCAGATGATTTATTAATGCCTAATGAAAAGTATTCAGCTTTAAATTATAATTAAGACACAAAAACTGTGATGTATATGTTACAAACTGTCATAAAACAATTTTCTTTCCTTAGGTACATTCAAAAATACAAAGAAAGTACATTGTCAAGTAGATAAAAACCACGGTCGTAAAAGAACAGGTCTTGACACTCGCCTGGATATTTGACCCCCTTGTTGTTTGGCTGTAGTTCACCAAGTTACCGAGAATATTGTGTTTTATTGGCGCTGATGTTGCGGCGGTCCGACTAAACTCCGCCCACTTCCTTTCCGCTAAGATAAACAATTTAACAAAATGTATTTTTTATCAATTTATGAAATACTTTCTTCGCTCACAAATTTTAGAAAAAGATGCAGCAATCTTTATTTACTTTATAAATTCAACAATGGAAAAAAAGTGTACGGAGTTTGAGTTCGACCGCCCGGAAAACAGCGCCAAAAAGTACGACATTCTCGGTGACTTGACGAACTACAGCCAAACAACAAGAGGGTCAAGCAAAATACATTGTTAGATAGGCGAGTGTCCAGACCTGTTCTTCTACGACCGTGATAAAAACAACTTACACGTGGCTCTGGATGCTTTTGTCTTGAGGGATAAACGTACAAAATGCTGAATTATTCAACATCTCCAAATCTGAACTCCATCACTACTGTGCAAAACCTGCAAAACAGCACAATAAAGCGAGCTTTAATAAGAAGGGAGTCAAAAACTCCCTTTCTAAGGAATTAGATGACTTTCTCAACGTTCTTGCAAAGTGTGGTAAATGAGACTACCCATTAGTGTATTTGACTTTCATTGTTTTGTTAGGTACAGAAGGTAAAATCATCACAAAGTTCAAAAGCAATATGCCAGGCATAAATCGGGCAACAAATTTTTCAACTAGGCATGACAAATTGTTGCAACAAATAAATACTTATTTTGATGAACTTGAGGGAATTATAACACAAGTCAGCTCTCAGGTGACCCAGTCAATGAAAGTTAATTTTCAAAGAGATCGCAAGTACCCTGAATGAGTCATAACGGTCATATTTTCAACTACAACCACAGTAAAAATGTTGCCTCTCTATAATTGTACCAAGTCATGGTGCCTAGATGGAGTCACTTTCTTGAAGTGGTTTCAGATGATTGTTATGCCATATTCCCACAGATTTACTGGAAAAAAAGCTTTTTATAAGAGAGAGTTCAAGCTCACATCTTTCACTACAAGTTATTAGATTGTGTGAAGAACATTATGTAATTTTTGTGTTTCTAACTACAAATTAAACTCATTTGACACATCTCAAAAAGTTGGCGCACAGTTCTTCAAAATGTTAAATTGAGATCAAGTGGTTCTGGTAACACCCATAATGCATTTGAAGAGAGACTTCACATTCTTGCTGAAAGAAGCCCTCAAACCCACCTTGACGACCATGACTAGTAACTAATTGTCTGGTTTCAGAAAAGCCAGCATATTTCCTCTTAAAAGTGTTTAGATATGTTGGGCCCTGAAGATACTAACGATTAAAATGATGAGAAAGAAAACTAACAGAAATACTCTAAATAACAGTTTAACAGCAGACGTGCCAACTTTCCAGGAAGAGAATCAGTAAAACACCTACACTAGACCCCCGATTTTACGAACCCTGGATTTAACGAAGGTAGCGATTCTACGAATACAATCTCAGGACCCCTCAAAAAATAACAAAATTATATGACAAAAAAAATTGTAAGGAATTACATTGACAATAAATAAAACATTCTGTATCTAATTCACGGCATTAAAATATGAATTGTAGAGTTGCAGTTATTACTTGGTAAGTTACAATATTAAAATTAAAACAAAAATAGCGAAAATCCGTTAAAAAATGTGGCAGTGACAGTTTGAAAACCGCATGGCGCCGGCGCCGCCTGTGCCAAGCGGCAAGCCGGCCGGCCTGTCTCCAACTACGACGTATTAGGATCTATATTGAGGTCGTACTATAGACACAAAGTTCCAGCGCATGCGCATATGCTCATTTAACTATAGTACCTCCTTCTAGGCTGTTTCACGACGTCTTATATCTCTCTCGTCTCGCGCCGAATGAGTTTACTTTTTTACACGAACCCTATAAATAATAGAGTGATATTTTTCTTTATTGCGTTAACACCATACGTAATTAAAACAATTAACTTGGCGCATAATTTGCTTAAACAATGCGTTACTGCGTGTCAAACGTGCTTTTCACAAGTTAGCAACGATAATAGCGCTACCTATTTACAAAGTGTAGAAACATTTGTCTCGGGGTATGTCGAACTTCTATCTGTCCGCTCTGCACGCTACTAGTATCTACGTTCTCGTACAATTCAACAATGATTTTACGTTAAGTTATATAAAACTGCGCAATACATCCGCTTATTCCTTCTTTCTTTGTTGAATAATTTACAAGGGCATTTTACTAGTAAGGAATGCCTACTTTTTTTTCCATTAAAACGCTACGAAAACGGGCTATTCACTCGTGAGAAGGCACTCGACAGCTCTGTTTTCTCTTTTATTTAGGACAACGATCGATCGTATCTACTGTTTAGCGGTGTTCTTTTGATCGTAAGACGTCTGCCTATTGATATAAATTTATATTTCAACTATCACTTGCGTTATTTTTCCATTAAATACTACGGAAGTCGGTCTATTCGCTCGAGAGAAGACACTCGGAATCTCGATTTTCTCATTTTTTTAGGAAAAGGATTGGTCATATATATTGTTTAGCGGTGTTCTTTTGATCGTAAGACATCTGCCTATTGATATAAATTTATATTTCAACTATCACTTGCGTTATTTTTCCGTTAAATACTACGGAAGTCTGTCTATTCGCTCGAGAGAAGACAATCGGAATCTCGATTTTCTCATTTTTTTAGGAAAAGGATTGGTCATATCTATCGTTTAGCGGTGTTCTTTTGATCGTAAGACGTCTGCCTATTGATATAAATTTATATTTCAACTATCACTTGCGTTATTTTTCCGTTAAATGCTACGGGAGTCGGGCTATTCCCTCGAGAGAAGACCCTCGGAATCTCGATTTTCTCATTTTTTGGTGGCAAGGGTCGGTCATATCTACCGCTCAGCAGTGTGACGTCTGGCTACTGATATCAATTTATGTTTACATACTTACGTTAATTAATTTCCCGCAAAATGCTATGAAAGTCGGGGCCTAGAGACACTTTGCAGAAAAAATGCAATTAAAAAAATTTCTGTTACTTAGGGGGGGGGGGGGGGCAAAATAAGCCGCTATCGAATTTACGAAGGTAGCGATTTTACGAATGCGATGAGAGGAACCGTGAGTACTCGTAAAATCGGGGGTCTAGTGTACTAAGATGTTAAATTCTAGCGTAAACTGCACGCTACAATTTTTATGTCAAAATTCATTGCTCCCACATTTTAAGCGGATTCATTCTAATATATCAGCTTAAAAAAAATTAAGGGTGTGCAAACAGTGCAGTTAGTGTTTCAAATAGTTTTTTAATAGTTTCTTTGAATTAGTAACATTTGCCAGTGCATAATTTTGCATTTACAAGGAGATATAGAAATCCATTTTGCTTTATTAATAAAAGCATCAAAATTTAGCAGTTTTTACTTGATAACCTTGAACATTCTTAAAACATATTAGTTTTTGTTACTTTGTACTTGTTTTTACAGCAATATACTGCTTTTTCATCTCAGTTTTCTTATTTTATTATGTTTATTAGAAATTACAAAATTCTTTCTGTAAACAAGTTCTTACTACAGGTGGCACAGCTGATCTAGTATACTTCCTACCTACATGATTGTATAAAGCTAACAAAGGAACAGAAAAAAAAGTACATCTCTGTAAAGTTTTTAGAAGAATTTTACTGCATAAATTTGTGAGCTAAATTAATATGTGGTAAATTATTAAAATACTACGAAAAATCTTAGGGTGCAGGAAACAATGCAATACTGATGATTACTGAGACTTGATCACTGTTTAAACAAATTTTTGGTAAAATAACAGCGAAATTTCCTACATGTTTTACACTTAGAAAAATTAATTGAACACTTTTATAGAAATTCATAACGTTTTCAACCAGTTAATTACATTAGCAAATTAAAATACCAATAATAAAAAAGTTTACCCATAGAACACTCACATTAACTACTTCATTCATGGCCTTACGTACAAAAATGTTTAGTCACAGTATTAGCATTGCATAAACTTCTAGCAGCATAAACCGTACGAATTTCATCCCAACAAATACCTTGGATCCGCACTTTGGTCACATTAAATTCGGAGTTGCAGACTATACCAAAAGCTGAAAATTATGTTTACCCACGTTTTGGCCATTTTAATGTGTGTTCCCATTCTTTGCAACATCGGTAAGGATCCACAATATTTTTTGTTTCTTTACTTAATTAAAATAATAATTATTAACTACTTCCAGCAAACATTTGATGTAAATAAACAGTGTTAAAAGTAAAAAAAAATGGCTCGTAACATCTTTTCATAGACGTATGCGCGGTTAACTATGTAGATGTCGAACTTACGCTACAGTGATCTACACCACTTTCCCCACCTTATATCAAGATGTTCCATTAGCTCGAATTGCTATGCTTCGAGTGTAACGTATACATTGACAAATGAGTATCTGCGCTAATACACTAGACCCCCGATTTTACGAACCCTGGATTTTACGACGTAGCGATTTTACGAACCTATTCTTGGGAACCGTAAAAAAATCGCGAAAATTTTCAAAAAGTTAAAAGAAAAGCTGTTGAAATATGTGAATGCGCACGTCGGAGAGAAACGTTCGGCCTGTAAGCATTACTATGTATGTTACACAGTTTGTCGACCCCCGATTTCTTTAATGAAGCGAAATCTTACCTCTGGCAGATCACACCCCTCCCCCACATACCTTTCCAAACGTCAGCGTGGGAAACAACTTGCAACGTGTTTCCCGGGAAATGTCAATATCCCCCTCCAGCCCCCGCCCCCCCCGCCGTTGCGGAAAAAAATACATTGCAGACATCCAACCTTGAAACCCTCCCCTTCCTCTAGCCATTATCAGCTCATGTTCACGGGGCGTATACTAACGTCAGTAAAGATAATCTCCATTACATGTGCACAGCAGGATTTTTCGTTCCCGCATCTACCCGCACCCAACCACAGAAAATTATTCAACTTTTCATGGTGAAGTGAGTAACTTCTTGTGTTGATATCTCCTCCAGGCTGTAGGGTTTCTGGCGCCGACGCTGCTGTGGTCAGAGCGTCGGCTTCGTGGTATTTATCCATGACGCAGTTGACACACATTTACCTTTGTCAGCTTCAAAGACGATACAAGAGTATAATTGCGCCGTCCGCCGTGGCAGTGTGAGTGTGTGTGAGAGAGAAAGAGCGTGTGTGTATGTGTGTGTGCGTGTGTCTGCAAGCGAAGTGAAAGCAAGACAAAAAAGAGGGAGGAGGGCCGCGTTATCAGCGCTACACATCAGCCAGGCGAGCATTTGAAAGTAAACACGACTGGGCAACAGGTAAGAACGACATAACTGACTATGATTGGACTCGTTGACGGCGCTGTTTTTGCATTAACTCGACTCTTGCCGTGGCGTGCCATCGTTAAAACGGCACAAGTACCGAACACAGTACAGCACAAAGGCTTATCTTCAAACTTCTCTTGATTTTTTTATTCATTATTTTCGTGTTGCAAAGGATAGTACACCAGCCTCGCGGCCTCCGAAAAAAATGCTGTGTGCGACAATAATATTAGTTTCCTTTGACTTAGAGTCTTGTTAACCTTGTTATGTTTATTTTTTCACGCAATGCTACACGATCGCGAGTGGCACCCGTGCTTGGTGTTTAATTTTTTGTGACATGGATTGGTCGTATCAATCGTTCGTAGGTGTCATTTTAATCGGAAGACGTCTGTCTATTGATATAAATTTTAACTTCAATTATTATTTGCCATTTTTCGTGTGAAACGATACGGATGTAAGATACTATATTCGCGAGAAGACACTCGGTGCTCAGTGTTCTCTTTTTCTCCAGGACATGGGTCGGTCATATTTACCGTTCAGTGGTACCCTTTTAATCGGAAG